>PVJO010004522.1:0-108713 GCA_004026905.1 Hystrix cristata | reverse complement strand
CTGTGCAGTCTGGGTTTTGTTCATAAATTTTTTTCCTACCCCTATGTCTTCAAGGGTTCTTCCTATTCTATTCTCTAGTAAATTTAATGTTTCTGTTTTAATGTTTAGATCTTTGATCCACTTTGATTTGAGTTTAGTACATGGTGAGAGACATATATCTAGTTTTAATTTTCGACATGTGGTTAGCCAATTTTGGAAAGCTTTTCTTGACTTTTTTTTTTAACTGAATGAAATGCTACTTATCTTTCAAGGTCTAGATTAAATATTATTTCCTGCAGACAATCTTCATTCCCCACCCGTCATTGTTCCGGAACAGAATTGTCCCCACCACTCTATGGTTCCGTGGGACCTAGTGCTGCTTCCGTTAATGTACTTATCAAATTGTATCATCGATAGTATGTATCTGTTATTCTCTCAAATTCATTGTAAGCTGCTTGAGGGCAAGGACTGTCTTTATTCCAGAACACTTACTCCCAATGCTCAAGAGATTAACATAAAGTCTTGCACATGGTTAGCACTTGAATGTTCTTTGAAACCAACAGATCTTCAAAATAGAAATTTTTTCTGGGAAGGTGGGGATGAGAGGAAGCATCTCTCTAAATCTGCTGCTGCTTGGTCATGGCACCGTCTGCCCACACTCTTCATGAGGTGAAGATGTGATCCCCCCGCCCTTTCTAGCCACAATGTTTATCCATTATTTGTTCAGAAAGTATGTCTTGACCATCTACTGTGGTGTTGCTAAAATTTTCATCAGCATTAACTCATCATTGTCCTAAAATGCTGCTCAGTAGTCATGTCCACTACTACCATCATTTTGTAGCATTTGATAGTTTACAAAATCCATTCACAACCGAAATGTATGAAATTGATATCATCATCTTCTTCTTCTTCATCTTCATCATCTCAGACTCCCAGCTACCTTCACTGAAGAAGGCTTTGACTCACCCATGTCGAATTATAACATTTAAGAGGACCAGGGAACCTTCTAGATCACAGGGTCCCATCCCTTCCTCTGCCAGCTCAATAACCCTGACAGTCTCAGATGAGACATGTGATCTGGACAGTGAGGTGGCTTCTCTGTCACATAGTCTTCAAAAATAATAGAGTCTAAAGTGGAACAGAATTTGTCTTCTGAGTTCGAGTTCAACATTTTAACTACAGTAGTGCCTCTAGAGCACAAAGTTTGAGTGCATTACCCTCATTTTTTAAAATTTTATTTATTCATTTTTCAGAAGGTTCAGTTCCACGCAGTTTTGCAAATCTCCTTGTCCCTGCCATAGACTTCTTCCTGATTTGTATTCTCTTTTTTCTCCTTCTTTGTTTGCTTTCACCGTCTGAAATGGAACCTGTGTACACCTACCCCAAGTAGAGTAAAACTTTTTCCTGTGTATATTTTCTCTCTGGGATATTTTCATGTGTCTAGATCATTAATTTCATGTTTTACAATTTCCTAATCAGTTAGCCTTCATGTTTTTGTTTTCAATACTGAGAATGTTAGATGGTTTTACAGCCTTCACCAAAGATCTGAGGAAAGACCTGGGTAATGTGATTTTGTGGGCCTCACTGGCCTTGATCACCTGTGCCAGGGACTCCAAGAGTCTTAAACTGGAATGAATTCTTAGAGATACTCTGTAGCTCCTTTGTGGTATAGAGAAAAATGAACTCCAGTGAAAAGAAACTTGCCTAAAGTTGGATAGCCTGGCTCCAAATCCAGTACTCTGACTATGGTTTCTCTGCTATATGGTGTTGCTCACTGTCTGGGTGGGTGTTGGCTGACCACAGTCAAGGGAAGCCAGAGCCTGAGTGTTGGGGTCTCCAGACTTGGTAATTCTAACTGGTCAAAATCATTTAAAATTTGAGAAGGCTGCAAACTTATCCCAGGAATTCTTCTGAAGACCCTGACAAACCTTTTCTCACTATTCCAGCTTATCAAATTATTTATGAATGTAGTTTTTGTTTTTGTTTTTTCCCTTAAGGAACATTACCTTTATGTGACCATTTTCTAGCACTTCATGCTATTGGATCTTTAAGTGCAGGCCCTATTATTCCTTTCCTGGCACATTCTAGAGAAATACTAATAATGCCTCAGCTGGACTAGCTGGACTTAAACATAATCGTGTGAGCCCTTTGTAATTTATTAACAAAATTTGAGCATAGAGCCTGATTTTTGTAAAATTTGGTTCTGCAAGACAGAGTCTTTTGCCTTGATTTAGGATACCTTGCTTCGGACTGAAACTTTCCAGACTTGAGAGTGTTCACGTTTTTGTAGTTTAATTGTAAATCATCTTTCATTTAGAAGATTTAAAGACAGGCTAAAGACCTAAATCTTTTCAGTCACCTTCCTAACTAGGAAAAATCTCCCGATGAACCTTGTTACGGTTTTTCCTAATGGATTAGAACAAACAGTCTGATAATGTTCAAATAGAACAAACACTAGCATAAAGAAAACAGCATTTTCCTCCAAGAGTTAAATGTAAAATTAGATGTCATTATAGGGCATTTGGAAGACGTCTGAAAGCGTCGAGCCCAAGCAGGCCAAACCGCTCAACTGTAATGGGCAGCAAATCAAAACCAGAATGGGAGGCTTGTTGTTCCCCTATTTGTTTTGCTTCATTCTACTTGATTATTTTGGCAAAGCCAAGCTGAACCAGCAATGCTCTGAAGTTCTGTAAATTTAAGCTTTTAATTAGGTAAAAGACTCTTTTGCAGCTTGTGTCGAGTGCTCATTTTGCGCTTGGAAGGCTTTATTCCGCACTCAGGTATGTTTTGGAAAGAGCTGTGGTCCTCCAAGCCACTCCCTCCAGTAACCACAGAAACCTCCATGGACCTCTTCTGAGTTTTGTCTGCCTGGATGCAGCTCTGGAGGTCCCAGATGCATCCGAACACCTCTGGGGCTTTCCGTACGTGCACACTGCTAAAACTTCCCACTGATGGAAAGCTTTCTGTTTCAAAGTTATTTGTAATTTTTAAAGTTGTGAAATCAGCACTACCTGTAAATGGTAGGTTTTTCTCAAAAGAAGATATTTCCTACTTTTTCACTAAAATTTTCTCAAAATGTTTAACCAGTGTGCCCATCTTTTCATATCTGTGGTTTTAACTAAAAAATGGAATATAAGAGAAAAAAGTTACCAAATGATGGAACAAAGACTGGAGCTGTGTGTGTTTAAGAAGAAGAAGTCAGACAGGCATGGTGGTGCATTTTAGTAATCCCAGCACTCATGAGGCTGAGGCAGGAGGATTGCGGTGAGTTTGAGGTCAGCCTGGGCTGCTTAGTCCAGCCTGAACTGCATAGCGAGACACTGTCTCAAAAAAAATATTATATGGTCTTTAAGTTGATTTTTTTTTAAATTGATACTTTTTGTTTGGATAAATCATCTTTAATATTCTAATATATTAGGACTTGAAAAAGTTAGAGTCTGCCTTATTTTAAAGAATATAATGTTTGAAAAGGAAATCTTCATTAAAATCAAATGGCCTATGTATGTGTGTGTAAGCATAAATCATTTGTAGCTTTTGTTGTTATAAAAAGAAATCTCCAAATCACCTTCCTTCTGATATAGGAAATATGTTGTTTATGAATTAGTAACCACAGCTAGAGGACACTCTATTTGTTTTTAGTTAGAATCTGGTCTGTTTGTTTGTTTTTTTTTTACCTAGAATATAACATTTATCTACATTATGTAAAATGTGAGAATGAATCCATATATATATATATTCAAATAGTGAATTGTCTACAGAAAATAACTGCCACTAGCGGGTTATCTTATTGCACTTATTCTTGTAAAACAGGTGTCTGAACTGATTTGTGAGCTTTGGTGTTATTTTTGTCAGTTTTTAATTTCCTGCCATGCAGATATACATAGTGTTACGAGATTTATGTGATTAAGTGTGCAAAATGACAAACAGGGTTGTCTGTGCTCATCTTCTGTCCTTAGCCAACTAATCACCTTTGGATTCGGGGCTCTGTCCTTGAGTCCCTCGCACCATTAAGCCGCCTTTATCAATCTAAACATTTGATCTGCACATGACCACATTAGAAATGAGGTTAAAACAAAAGTTACAGTTTGGATTTAAGATGCCATTTTATAATCCTGGGTTGCAAGTAGTTTCCTGGGTTAACACCAGTATCTTCCCTCTGGCCTCGACACCACAGTCTCCCACACATGAACTCACAACAATGTCGCCAGGATTTCAAGACTCAGAGGAGGCAAACTGGTCCAGACTATATCTTCTCATGGCAATGAGGTTACACAGATTTCAGAATCTCTTTTTGGAAGCAGGATGTCCACAGTGCAGACTTGAGGGTACTACAAAATCATCCTGACTCCAAAAGTGTAGTTTACGTGTCTTTCACTCACCTTGACACGCTGGAGGGGTTTGAGGTGATTGATAACTCCCACTCTTCAAGGGGATGCCTGCCCCCTGGCAGGCACTATGTCCCAGCGTATCAGTGCTAGTAATGAATGGGATTTACGTGACACGGTCTGAAGGAAGGGTGCAAAGTGTTTTATGCTTATTACCTCCTCCCTCCGGGGCACAAGACAGAATTGTTATTTAGAGCACTCTTGTGGGGAAACTGAAGCACTGTATTAAAGAGCTTGCCCAGCGGTATCATAAGCACAGTTTATGTTCCTTATCTCCTCATTGCTGTTCTTCTCCCATTATTCCTTCAATCAGAGAGCTGGTCCCTCTTCACTGTTTGCTAGGAATAGGAGCCATCAGCTTTTACATTTCTGCTTGAGTATTCAACAACACAACCTCCTGGCAGCATGAAAATACATGTATGAATTAGCTTGAGTTTGTAATACAGCAGACAGGTCTCTGCAGAGGGCATGACAGATCTTTTTAACAATGAAACACAACGAATCTGTATGTAACAGGGTGACCTCACTCTGCGTCTTCAAAGGCCAGGCACGAGAGCTGCCCAACTTTCTTTGTCCTGGGGACCCCAAAGGACATGTGTGCTGTGGATCTGAAGGCACAAATTCCCTTCACATTTGGGGCTCCAGTTTCTCTGGTTTTCAGCCTTCATAGAGTCTTTTCCTTCATTAACCCATGCACAAAACCTCACAACTCACACACAATTGTAGGAGTTGACCAAGCTGTTTTGTAATTCCATAGAGTTTCTTACAGGACCCAGATTTGACTTTGGTACTTTGTGTACAGCTGAGCCCTCAAACACCCAATTCTGTTTGTTGGCATCTACCCTAATTTGAGTCTGTTTTTGTTAAAAACACAATGTGATGAAGACATGAATTTGGCCTGACTCACATTTGGCCTCAATGTATGTTGTTGTTAAAGGGCCCTGGATGAGCATATTTTTAAACACAGATATTTCTCATTTTGAATTGATTAATATGTTCTTCATAAAGGGAAGGGAAAGGGAGAGAAGGGAAACAGATACATTGAGTATAATTTCGTGCCAGTCTCTATCTTATGTATTTTCACAGATCTACCTAATTCAAACCTCACAAAACCTCTAAAATAAATATTTTCCTACATTCAAATAGAGATGAAAATTAAGAGTCATAGATGTGAAGTAACTTGAACAAATCCTTTAGTAATAAACTAATAAATAGCAGAAACCAAATTCAAGTCCTAGTGTGTCTGATAGTTATTAGCCAAAATATAACTGGAGAGGCCCTTAGGTCATTTTAACTGTTATTAATGACCATCATGGAAACTCTAGACTTTAGTCTGCCTTACAGAGCATGATCACTACACAGACAGCATGCTCTTGCAGATATGAAACGAAACACAAAATAAATCTCTTCCAACACCGTAGCTTGTGGCATTAAGAAAAATTTTTCAGAGACCTGTCACCCTAAAAGTAATTGTACTGTTTTTATGTCTGACAAGATCCAAAAGAAAGTGTGTGTCCTCAGTTTAGGGGCATAGGTAAATCAAACGATTTTTGGATTCAGACTTTGTGGGAGAGTAAATTGTAGGAGAGTCTCGTGCTTTTAGTCAACATTTCAGGATCTGGTAGACTAAAAAAATTATCTGGAAAGAGGAATATTTCTTTTGGCTATTTTACATTTCTAAGCATGAACCACTTTAGATGGAGCCCTACTCTGTAGAGGCAGTGATGGAAAGAAGAAACACTTCCTTTTCTAAAGAGATCTAAACATAGAGGGGACATTAAATAATAGATTACCTCCAACTCTTACCATCAACAGATTTAAATCCTATAAACATTCAATTGCTTTGTAATCATGCCTTAAAAGACCCTCAGAAAAGCTGCAGTAAGCAGGCCTAGTACAGACTCCAGCCACAAGACAGCAATTGGGCTTTGGCTGCCAGCAGTGGAGAAGCAGCCAGGAGCGGAGGGGAGGCCTCAGCTCCCTGTCACTAGCGATTCTAGGGGATCGGGGGATGCATCTGTCCATGTGCCTCTGAGAAGGACTGCTGAACTTGGGGAAGTCTGTACATTGCCTGTGCCTGCCGGATATTTTTCTGAATGTTTAATCCCAACAATGGAGCCATTCATATTCTTAACAGTAGGGGTCCTCAGTACCACAGTTTATCAACTGAGATAGATGCTAAAAAAAATTCTCACTCACTCTTGAATTATTTGGCATTTAAGGCTGCTTTAGGAATTTAAGTCATTTTATGAGCACAATTGTCTATTTTTATGTCATTAATAAATGAAAAAAATTAGTTCTCATTGTCTGATCTTGGCTTAAAATCTCAGTCTTTTGTCACAGCTGAAATAATGTGTCAAAAATGAGTTGACTCAACAATAGAATATTAGAAAAAATATATGAACCATTCTATTAAAAATTAGGAATAAAAAGATCATGAGAAAACATTTAGAGAAGATCTGAAATTTTCTCATGGTGGAGAAAAATAATGATTTGAGAAGAAGGAGTCAGTTCTTGTTTTCTGAAAAGTGCCAGTCTACTCATTGTCTCCTGTATTTAGAACTATGGAGCTACAAGATACTTACGGGTTTTTGTTTTGTTTTGCTTTGTGTTTGTCCCAGCGGTTTTAATTTAAACTTTCTGCCTAAAAACACAATTTACTAAGAAAATCTCCATTTATTCTTTCTTTTCATTGAAACTTGAGATTGAATTTAACTCTTCCCAATTTCTTACTTTCTACAAAGCAATTATCAATTTTATCCATTCTACTTCCTCTGTGTCATTTGTGCCAGTCTTCATCTCTCTAGCGTCTACTGCCTGAGGTTGGTCTCTTAACTGGGCTATTGTCACTGTCTTCCAGTTTCATTGTCATCTCCCTCTGTAACCTTCATTGCATTCATCCAACCCCCCCCGCCATCTAAAATGCCATTTCCCCACTTAATAACAACATCCCATGGTTTATCATTACTACTGACACAACTTAGCAGAGCCTGCAAGTTCCTTTATGAACTCGTCCCTATTTTTCTAGCTTTATTGCTTCCTTCTGCCTTAACCACACCCTCAAATCTATGATTTAGCCATACAACAAACAATTAAATGCATCAAACTATTTCAACCTTTTGTCTTTACATGCCTTTTTCTTTCTAATATTGCTGTTCTTTATTCTCTCACTCCTTGTTTAGCCAAAAACACCTGTTCCTTTAACATATGTAGCCAGGCATGGTGGTGCATGCCTGGAATCCCAGCTACTGGTGGAGTTGGGGCAGAGGCAGGGGGATCACAATTTCATGGCCAGCCCAGGAAACTTAGCAAGATGATATCTCAAAAATTAAGTAAAAAGAGATGGATATGTAGCTCAGTGTTCCTGTGTTCATTCCTCAGCACTGACAAAAAAGTGTGTGTGTGTGTGTGTGTGTGTGTGTGTGTGTGTGTGTGTGTGTGTTTGTTCAGGCCAAGTATCTTTTGCTTTGTAAAACCTGCAACCCCAGGAAGTGTTAACCATGTTTCTTTGTGCCAATACTGTTTTGTATATATTCTCCCGCTGTCATACTCTCTATATTTATACTAGTTATTTCTCCTGCTAGACCAAAAGTGACAGGATGTATGTGTGGAGCACATTTTTGCCCATCTGAGGACATATGGCAATGTTTGGTTACATTTTTTATTGTCACAATGAGGGGGTGTTAATAGCATTTTGGGGGGAGAAGCCAGACATGCTGCAAAATATACTGTAAGACCCAGGACAATCTTCCATAACAAAGAAATATCCAGTCAAAATGTCAGTAGTACTGAAGTTAAGAAATTCCGGGCAAAATTGTAAACTTGCATCTTTTTTAAACTTTGGATCCATAGGAGCTAGAATGATGTCAAGCAAAAATTAGGCAATAGATAATGATCAAATGAGTGCAGAATTCCATAGGATTCTCTGAAGGGAATTGATGTGAGGATAGAAAAATAAGAGTCCATGGGAAAATAACTAGAAGTCAAATTGAATCACATTCAAAGATGTAATTTGAAATTTATTTTTAAATTTCCTTAATAATGGGTAGAGATTTTGGATTAAAATTGTGATCTAGTTATATGCCTACTTCTCCCTTCCAATTTGAAAAATGTCACAAAACCTAACACCAAATACAACAAAAAGCTTATCAGATTAGATATTTTAAGAACTCTTGAAAGAGAATATGAAGGATGAAGGGAGGAAATACTCAAAGAAATAATAGAAGAAAGTTTCCTAAATCTAAAGGAAGCCAGAAGCCTTTAGATGGGAAGGATCCACATCAGGGGCTTGCATCAGAATACCAAAGGTAGAGAGAAAAAATAAATAATGTTAAAAGTAATACATAGCAAATTAGCATTATGTATCTCATTACTAAGATTAGATACCAAAATTGTATTGAGATGAAATAACATCTCAATATAATGAGGAAAAATTATTTTATAGGTAAAATCTTATTCCCAGGAAAGCTAACAATGAAGTAGTGAGATGAAATTAAAACATTTTCAGACATATCAAGATTTGGAAGTATATTATCCATAAGTTTTGTATTTCGAGAATTGCTGAACAATGTAACCCAACTCCTCCTCTCTACCCTAAAAGGAATTCAGAGAAAGACAAGAGCTAAAGAAAACAAAGAGCAAAGAAACAAAACCTAAAATTAGTATAATTATTTTCACATATAATGAAAAATAACCTGGAACTAAAATGCCAGATGATTTCAACATGGGAGGCAGAAGAAGAAAATGAGAATAGAAAGAAATGAATGCACTTACTAAATTTTTTGTGTTGTGAGAAAAATGTATGTGGTTATATACATGAGTGATAGAAAAAAAGATAGGAAAAATTAAAAATCAATGTTAAAAACGTAAGAGTAGGGCTGTGGTTGTAGCTCAGCAGTAGGGAACTTGCCTGAAAATAGTAAGGCCCTGGGTTCAAGTGCTAGCACTGAAAAAAAAAAAGGTAAGAGTTACCACTAGAAAAATAGAATATATTGTTTCCATGCCAATAAATGAAGAGGGAAAGAGAAGTAAAGCAAATAACAAAGGACAAAAAAAGAAAGAAATATATTAATAAATATAATGTATAAAAGAAGATGGCAAGATGAAGCCTGTATACAGTAGTAGTTACAATAAATGTCAATACTTGTAGGTTAAATTCTCCATTTGAAGCACAAAAAATCCAATTGAATTTTTTCAAAATGTTTGTCATATGCTGCATACAGGAGACATTTATAATACAAAAGGATAAATAAAAGTTTAAAATAGAGGGGAAAAATATATCCCATGTAAATTCTTTAAAAAAAAAAAAAAGAAAGCATATATAGCAGTATTATTTTCAGACAAGTGGGACTGGGGATTTAGCTCAGTGATTAGAGTGCTTGCCTTGCAAGCACAAAGCCCTGAGTTCGATCCTCAGCACCAAAAAAAAAAAAACAAAAAAACAAAAAAAACAGACAAGATGTCATTTCAGTCTAAAAGGGAAAGAGCAATACGAGGGACAAACAATTATTTTTTCATTTTGATAAAAAGTACAAGCCACTAAGAAAAAATAAGAATTTGGAAGTTTTATGAGCTAAAACATAGCTTTGAAATAGGCAATATTAAATAAAAATTTATAGAAATACAATAAATCAACAAGTCTGCAATTAGGGTGGAAATTTCTGACAAAATTCTCTCAGAAATCAGATAAGCACACAAACATAAAGATATAGATATAAATTAACAATCAAGCAAGCCTCATCTAAAAGATACACATAAAACATGTCCAACAAAGACAGAACACATTTATTATCAACTGACCATAGCAGATACTCAGAATTTAACCATGTATTAAGTTACAAGGGAAGTTTTAAGTAATATGGAAAAACAGAAATTTTATATGACACGAATACCTGACCACAATGCAATAAAATTAGTGGTTAGTTGACAGTAAAAGTATACCCACAAAAATCTCTCTACAAGGAAAACAAACATCCTCAATGCTATTGTATGAAATTACAAACTATTTGGAAACGTAAGTCAATAAAAACAACATATCAAAATCTAGTGGATGGAGACAAAGTGATATTTGCAGGAAACTTTAGAATTTTATTAGAAAAAAGATTTTAGAAAGATTAAAAATGAATTGATAAGGCATTGGACTCAGAGGACTAGGAAAAAAACAATAAAACCCCAAAAGGAAGAAAGACTTAATCAAGATGAAAGCAGCAACTAATGGAAAAATCAACCTATTAGATCTAATCAGATCTAATTTTTTAGATCAGAATTTTTTAAATCAAAAATTTTAAATTTTAGATCTAAATCAAATCTAATTTTTTAGATCAAAAATCAGATTTTTAAAAACAGCAATAAAATTTACAAAGCTCTTGAAAATCTGCTCAAGATGAAAGAAAGCACAAATAAAAATATGAGAAGAGATTTAAAGTTGTACCTACATAGCAATAAATTTGAAAACCTAAATGAAGTAGACTTTCTAAAGAATAAACCTTAACTAAATCTATTCCACAAAATAAGCAATTTAATATATATATTAAAAAAAGAAATGTAAGAGTGAGAAGAAATCTTTCTCTAAGAGTCCATCAAGCCTACCTTTTTACAGATGAATTCTATAAAACCTTGAAGAATAACTGTTTCTATTGATAGATAAAATACTCCAGATCACAGAGAGTAAGTTAAAGCTTTCTAACCCAGCTTAATGGGCTGATACCAAATCTAGACAAGAGAGTTGCCCGAGCACCAGAAAAAATTTTTAAAAAAATATATGGCAAAGGTACTGTATTCACAAATCAAATTTAGTAACATACTAACAAATACATTATGTCCAGTTCTGATATGCAAAGATGATTCAATATTCTGTAAATTATCAGATTAACAGAGAAAAAAGATAATTTTAACAGTATCTACTTCTAAAAATAAAATTTAATAAAATTCAGCATCCATTCATCATTAAACAAACCCCCTAAAACCCAACATTTTTAGTAAATTAGGAAAAGCAAACTTCCTTAACTTGGTAAAACTTATCAGAATTCTGTAGCAAATATATAAGCATTCCCTTCAAAATCTGGAACAAGATGCCCACTATACTGCTTAATATTATAATGAAAGTCAATGCAATATAAAAAGGAAAAGGAAGAAAATAAATATTGGAAACAGAAATAGAAGTGTTACTGTCTGCAGACCATGTGACAGTCTAATTACAAAAATCAATAGCTCTAAGAAGTAATAAGAGCATCTTGCAAAGTAGTTGCTGTGGTTTCTGTTCCCAGAGTTCCTGTCCACACCCAGTCCACAGCGCACTGCTGTGGAAGGGTGAGCCCTCCAGGAGGTATTACATCAGGAGGGCTCTGCTCCCACAAGTGGATTAACGCCACTGGTGTAGGACTGGGTTCCTTAGGAAAGCTGGGTTTGGCCCCATTCCCTCTCTCTCTTATCCATGGATACTCCACATCATGTCATGAAACAGCAAGGCCTTCACCAGCAATGACTTCTGCTCTTGAACTTTCCCACTTCCAGGGCCATGAGTCAAATAAATATTTGTTCATTATGAATTTTGCAATCTGTGGTAACTTGTTATAGCAGTACAAAATGGACCAAGTCAGTAGCGAACTAAAGATCAATGCAGGAAAACCAATAGATTTCTTATAACCCAATGATTACTTGAAATATATACATCTCTAGGAATAAACCCAATAAGAAATGTGCATTACCTATATGAAGTAAACTACTGAACTTCAGTGAAAGTCATAAAAGAAGAATCAATGGAGAAAAATGCCATGTTTTCATACTGGAAGACCGAACATTGTAAAGATGTCAGTTCTCAAATTACTCATAAGTCTAATACAATCTCAAAGAAAATCCCAGTAAGTATTTCCATGATTTTAAAAGTTGATTCTCAATTGTTTATTGAAAAGAAACTGAATGAGACCATAAAAGAACTACCCGATAAAGACTATTGAGGGGAAATTGTCTTACCAGATCTAAAAACGTACCATAAAGCTATGATAATAAAAACATCAAATAAAAGAATAAAAATTTTATATCTACTCTCAGGCCACAATGGAATTAAACTAGAATCAATAACAGAAAGATAGCTGGAAAATACCCAACTACTTGGAGATTAAACAACACATTTCTAAATAACAAAGGGTCAAAGAAGAAATCTGAAGAGAAATTTAAAAATTTTTTTAACTAAAGGAAATTGAAAACATGAGGAACAAGGGAGGGGGAAGAGGAAAGGAATAGAGGGCCAAGAGAAATAAGGAATCGAAGGAAAAAATGGGAACAAACTTTTGTAAGTAAGGAGGAAGGAGGGGGTGAAGGGAGGGGAGGGGAACAAGAAAAAAAAAGAAGCAGCAAGATATATCATGTACAGGGACAAAACCCCTATGATGAATGTTATCACTATGTACATCTAAAATGTACCATTAAAATAAAATTTAAAAAATTGAAAACATCAAAATTTGTGGAATGCAGCAAAAGAAGTACTTAGTGAGAAACTTACAACCTTAAAGGTGTATGCTGGAAAAGAAGCAATGTCTGAAATCAATTATCTAAGCTTCCACTTTAGGAAACTAGGAAAAGAAGAGCAAAATAAATCCAAAATAAGCCAAAATAAAGAAATAATAAAAATTAAAACACATCTGGGAGCAGTGGCAGACGCCTGTAATCCAGCCACTTGGTAGGCAAAGGCAGTAGGATCACAAGTTCAAGGCCAGCCTGGTAACCTAGTGAGTCTCAAAACTAAAAAAAGGCTGGGGTGTAGTTCAGTGGTAGAGCACCCCTGGTTTTGAGAGAGAGAGGAAGAGGGAGAGAGAGAGAGAGAGAGAGGGGAGAGAGAGAGAGCAATAAAAATTGAAAACAAGAAATCAGTGGAGAAAAATCAGTGAAATGAAAATCTGGCCAGACTAACCAAGAAAAAAGAGAAAAGATACAAATTACTACTATCAGAAATGCAACAGAGAACACTACTACACACACAGGCGACATTACAAGGAAAACAAAGGAACACTATGAACACTTCTAAGGTAACAGATTTGATAGCCTAGACAAAATTCCTTGAAAGACACAACCTGGAAAAGCTCCTACAAGAAACAGACAGTCTGAATAGGCCTGTATCTATTAAAGAAATTTAATCAATAACTTTCCAAAATACAAAACACACCAGGCTCAAACAAGTTTGTGGGTAAATTCTTCTAAACAATTACTGTATTAGTCAGCTTTCCATTACTGTAAAAAACACCTAAGATAAATCGACCTAAAAGGAAGAAAGAGTTATTTTGGCCCTCAAATCTGGAGGTTTCTATCCATAGCTAGTTGGCCCCACTGCTTCTGGGATTGTGGCAGGGCAGTATATGATCATGGAAGTGTGTGGCAAAGGAAGTTCATTTACCTCAAGGCCAGGAATGAAAGAGGAAAAGGAAAGGGCTGGAGTTCCATTAGCCTCTTTAAAGGCACACCCCTAATGACCTATAACCTCCCACTAAGCTCCACCTCTTAAAAGTTTCCACTATCTCCCAACAATACCAAGCTGGCTTATCTTTCTTTGTGGAACACTTACCCCAAATCATAGCATTTTCAGAAGGTAGCAGCAAAGGAGTTATTTCCTGTGTCATTCCAAGAGACTAGGATATCCTAATATCAACACCTGAGCAAGGAAAGAAAAATACAGCAATATCTCTCATGAACATTGATGCAAAAGTCCTCAGTGGAATGTTAGCAAATTGAATCCAACCATGTATAAAAAAGAATTATATACCATAATTAAGTGGGATTTATTCCAGGTAGGTAAAGCTAGTTCAACATTCAAAACTCAATTCTTATAATCCATCACAACAACAAGCTAAAGGAGAAAAATTACATGATCACCAAGAGATACAGGAAAAGCATTAAAAAATATAACTTCCCTTAATGAGAACAGAGCTCTCAGTAAATTAGGCATAAAAGAGAATTTCTTCAACTTAATAAAAATATCTACAAAACTCTACAGTTAACATCCTACTTCAGAGTGAGAAATTCAAAGTTTTCCCACTAAGATTGGAATAAGAATGTCTTCTCTCACCATTGCTTTTCAACATCAGACTAGAAGTCCTAGCTGATGCAGTAAGACAAGAAAAGGAAATAAAAAGTATAAAGATTGGGAAGGGAAAAAAAAAACTATCTTTGTTTGGAAAGACAATTTATAGATGACAAATAAGCAATGATTGCCAGTGTGGAAAATCTGAAAAAATCAACAAAAAAATCAGGGTTGGGGATTTAGCTCAAGTGGTAGAGTGCTTATCTAGCAAGCACAAGGCCCTGAGTTTGATCTCCAGCACCACCACCCCCCAATCCCAGCACTAAGGCGTAATTATAGCAAGGTTGTGGGATATAAAGGTAATATACAATAGTTAATTGCTTTCCTATATTATCAGCCATGAACAAGAGGAATGTGGAATTAAAAATGCCATACTATTTATATTAGCATCCTTCAAAATTGAGTACTTTGGTGTAAATCTAACAAAATATGTGTCAGATCTACAAAACTCTAATGAAAGAAATCAAAGAACTAAAATGGAGAGATATTCTATGTTCATGGATAGAAAGGTCAATATTGTCAAGATGTAGGTTCTTCTCCACATGATGTATAGATTTGATGCAATACCAATTAGAATCCCAGAAAGTTATTTTGTAGCTATTTTCAAACTGATTTTAAAGTTTTTATTGGCAGGGAAGCCCAGACCACACAATTTTGAAAGGGAAGAACAAAGTTGGATGACTGACGCTACTCAAGTTCAGGACATATTATGAAGTTATATACTCAAGACAATGTGGTACTGGCAAAGAACAAATGGATTAGAATAGAAAAATCAGAAAGAGACTCACAATAATATAGCCAACTGATCTGTGATGAGGGAGCAGAGGCAATACAATGCAAAAAAGTCTTTCCAACACATGGTGCTGGAACAACTGGATAGCCATATGTAGAAAAATCTAGATAGAGACCTTACACCATTCACCAAAATTAATTCAAAATTGTTCATAGTCTTAACTGTAAAGCATTAAGTCCCTAGAAAATAATATAGCTGGAAATCTAGAGGACCATGGGTTTGGCACTTTTTAAAATATGACACCACATTACGGTACTACTTTGCCATAAAGGTAAACTTGAAGCATTTGTAGGTAAATGGATGCAACTTGAGAACATAATGTTAGGTGAAATAAGTCAGACACACAAGCTTAAATATCGCATGGTTTCTCTTATATGAGAATTCCACCTCCAGTACAAGATAGATAAATAGAAAGTAGGGAGAAGTTCAGATAATTCCCCAAATTACCTATTCCTTTGTCTCAAAAATATTTTAATATATATGTTAATTTGTTTCATTTATACTACCACTTTCTCTTAGTTCATTGAAAAGAAACTTTTGTGCCATTATGTTTGTTTTTCTTTGTAAGAGAGAACTTTTTGTCTGTCTTCAACTGTGAGTAACTACTTTGAAGATAACTTCAAAATAGTTTTGAAAATAAGATTATTTTGTTAGGAAATTTGGTTTTATTTTCCATAAAATAAAAAATATTAAAATACAAAATTAAATATTACACCAGAAGCATGATCAATGGAAGAATAAGGTAGTCTTTGTTAAAATTAATTTTTTCTGTTCTGCAAAAGACACTGGCAAGAGAAAAACTCAAGCCATACAGAAAATATTTGGCAAAGACATATCTGATAAAGGATTTCAAAGTACATAAAGAACTTTTAAAATTCAACAATAAGAAAACAAACAACCACATTTTGAAAAATAGTCCAAAGACCTTAAAAGACACCTCACCAAAGAAGATATCCAGATATCTATATGAAAAGACGTTCCACATAATATATCACCAAGGAAATGTAAATTAAAACAGCAATGAGATAAATTACTCACTTGCTAGGAGGCCAAAGTCCAGACTTCGCCAATACCAAATGCTGGCAAGGATGTAGAGTCCCAGTAGCTCTTGTGCACTGCTAGTAGGGATGTAAAATGGCACAGTCACTTTGGAAGACGCTTTGGCCGTTCATTATAAAACTAAACAAATTCTGACCATGAGCTCTTTGATATTTACCCAAATGAGTTGAAAACGTATGTCCATAAGAAAACCTACATGTGGATATTTATAGCCCTTTTTTTTAATCTTGGATTCATTTTTTTTTTTTTTTTGTGGTGCCGGGGGTCGAACTCAGGCCCTTGTGCTTACAAGGCAAGCACTCTAATCACTGAGCTAAATCCCCAGCCATTTTTTTTAAATCTTGGAAGCAATCACAATATCTTTCAGGAGACGAATAGATAAACTTGTTTACTGTGTATCTATACAATGAAGTATTATTCGGTGCTTAAAAAAAAAAAAAGCGGGCTCTCAGTCCATGAAAAGTTACAAGCAAATTGAAATGCATATTACTATGTGAAAGAAGCCAATCTGATTCCAACTACATGACATTCTGGAAAAGGCAAAACTATGGGTAAGAGTAAAAAAATCAGTGGTTGCTGCAATTAAGAGGACGGGAGACATGAAAAGGTGGAAGACAGGGGATATTAGGACAGTGAAACTACTCTATGTAACTCTATAATGATCCTTATACATTTGTCCAAACTCATAGAATGTACAGTACCAAGAGTGATCTCCACATGTGAACTATAGACTTTGGGTGGTAGTATTGTGTCAGTGTAGGTTCGTCAGTTGGAACAAAGGTACCATGGGGGGTGTGTGTATGGGTGACTTTTTAGATGCTCGCTTTCTTCAACCTATTCCTTCTGTTCGTTGAGTTTCATTCTGGCTAAATACTTAACACTTGCATGTATTAATGTACATATGAGAGTGTTCAGGGCAGCATTGTTTATCGTACTGGTAGCAAAAGCTAAAAAAAAAAGCATAAATATTTATGCAGCTAAGTAGACTATGATTCTGTAGATTCATAGAATGCAATCCCATCTATGAACATAATTTATTTGTATACATATATATGATATAAACATGGAGGAAAATGGTCTGGGAGAATACACCAAACTATTAGTATAGCATATAAAAAGGGACTAGAATAGGGGATAGAGATGGAAAAGGACTTTCAATATTTGTGCTACCTACTCAGGTACTGTTTTTACAATTTTGGAGAATATAATTCCTTTATAAATAATCTAAAGTTGCATGTTTGAAAACTTCCCCTTGTTATGAAAGCCTCACATATTATTTTTTAAATTTTTTTAATTTTTTTATCACATATTATTTTGAAAAATTCATAGAAGGAAAATAGGAAAGTAAAAATTAGCCTGTATCCCCAAAATAACTATATTAATATACTGATACATAGTTTACCATTTTTTCACATGTATGTTTTTTAAAATAAAGTGGTATTGTATATTGTGATCATTTTCCCTCACATGAAAGCATTTGTGTGCAACATCCTTTCGAAAAGGATATATAGGCTGAGGATATAGCCCTGTGGGAGAGTACTTGCCTAGCATGGTCAAGGACCTAGGTTTGACCACCAGCACCACACACACACACACACACACACACACACGCACGCACGCACGAAAGGAAGCCGAAAGAAAAAGAAGATAGATATATTTATTCATTTGTTTAATAAGTACTAGGAATACAATTGGGAGTGTACTTTTAGATTTTTCCCAGTATTTCACTATTAGACTTAGTGTCGAAATACCCACATAACGAAATTCTTACTGCGATTATTTCCCTAGATTTCTAAATTGCTAGAATTGTTACTGATTCACCAGAGATAGTGTGCAGTTTTTAGGCCTTTGATTTTTTTTTCCAAAAGTACTTCAAAAAACTGCTTCTTAGTATCCATGAGCAGTGTGTGAGAGTACCCGTTTGCCAGTACTAATCAACATTAGATATTATATTTTTAAATTTTGAATTTGATAAGGAAAACCTGGCACTTTTATTTATATTTATCAATTATTTGATTATGCATGAAGTTTAAATTAGGAATATTGACCCTTTGGTAAGTATTGGGTGACAAATACACCTAAACTTTCTAGCCCTTAGAAGCTTAGATTACATTTGATTGTCTTTGGGGATTATCATTATATTAGTTGCTTAAACGGACTAGTAAGCATGTATGTGTATTACATATTTGGTGTGTGTATATTTAAATGTGTCTCTGTACATAGCAAAAATAACATTATTTTGACCTGGGATTTGCTCACATATTTTCATATAGAAAAATTAATTTCTTTTCATTCAGTTAATGACATTTAAAAATTTTAAATGTTCTCTGGAAAACTCCATTCTTTGAGAGAAACCTTTCATTACGAGAGATTAAAATCTGCTTTAGAGTTTTACATGGATTAAGTTTTAAATTAACATAGAGGAATAACAATATGAATCAATTTGATCAAAGAAAAAGTGTCACTAATTATTTAAACAAGACACTTACAACAGGGATTTAAAGGCAAAGAAGCGGATTTCCCTTGCATGTGGATCAAATCAGAAGTATCCCATAATTGACTCTTTACAAGAGCGTGCTTTAGTATAATGGACTAGATATTAAAGCTCTAAGTATTTAAAGCTAGTTTCCGTCTTTCTCTAAATGGAGGCCCGCCACTAAGAGCTATTTTACAAGTCTGACACATTAGCTGCATTGCGGGGAAATACACAGGCCCTGCTTCTAGGGTCCGGAATTTCAAGTGCTTTCAATAGTTAAATGGTGTGAAATGGGTAACATTGAACCTGTGAGAAGCAATGAGCGTCTTAAAAAATAAATTCCAGATGGGAGAGTTGATGGGAAGGGATATAGATACTGTAATGGCCCTTTTCAATAAATTAATTCCAAAAAGAGCTCATATTCTTTTTTTGGTTTTAGCCGACTTATTTGTGCATGACTTTGAAAAAAATGTACTCTTCTTCCCCCTCCTATTATTTGACATGGTTTGGGAACAAAGGAGGTTTTGTAAACTATTGCTGTCACATCAAACACAGGAATAGAATAAGAGGAGCCATATAAGGAGTATTTTATAACTTTCTTACGGCAGTAAAGTCAGAAAGGTCAAGTCAAGACCACAGATCTTCCTCAGTGTTAGAGCAGACGTCACAACCTCATCTGACTTTAGCACTCCCCCGACAACAGGGAATTTCAGATGCCCACCACTGTGGTAATTATTCAGGGAAATATGATGTGTTTTAATGCACCAAATGTTTTGATCTCACAGCATTTAGTAGTTCACGGACAAAGCAACCCTGGAGAAGCATTATAGTGCAGTCAAAAGGGTTTTAATGTTTGGCAAGATGTTGCATCAAATCCCAAATCTGCCCTTAGTACATGTGTGTCCTGGATCAGGTTACTAAGTCTCTTGGGGCCTCAGTTTCCTCATTGGAGGGCTAATTTGTAAACCCTCAAAAATCGTAGCTATTACTATCCATAGAACATCCTTGTTGAATTAAGTTTCCGGTTATTTCTCTTCCTGTTAATCACAGTATTAGACTACATGGTACCCAAAAAAGAGCCCTACTATGATACCCAAATACTAGCTGCTCTTTCTCTTGTATGGAATACAAAATATTGGGAAATATGTGTCTGCTTCCACCATCAATTATAACAAAGAGAACGCAGCCAAAGCGCACTCTCAGGATGGGCCTGTGGAGTTGCATTGCCCTGTTAGCAGTGGAACAACTGGCATCTCCAAATCGACGCAGCATTCCTGGCATCCTGGCATTCAGGTGAGGGCCACTCGGGCCCACGGCAGAGAGCTCCCGGTGCAAGCCGGCTGCGCCTTCGGCAGGACCTGCTGGCAAGTGAAAGGTGCCGCAGCAGTCAGGATAGCGATCTGGCCCCGACTCTAGTTAAAGTTCGGTGTTTTCATTACTAGCTCCATTTTTATGGTCTAGGTCTTGGCTTTAGTAAACTCCAGATTGAAGAGACTCCTCAAATATACATCTGAGACCAGCGTTTAGCCTTAAATAGCAGTCAAGTTGCCTGTAGATGCATTTTTCTTTTTTAAATAGGGCAGAGAAAGGTTTTTTTTTTTTTTAATGTCAGGCGTCAAGCAGCCTCACAAATCATTTTTACGTGGCTTCCTGAACCTTTGTTTTTAGCAAATCCCTTAACGGGAGATTGACTCATTTGTGTTTTTCTTCAAAGGAAGGGTTTTGCAAGTAGCTGTTCATGTGGCCTGCTGCCTTCTCGGATTTGAGAGAAGGAGTTTTAAAGGCATAGGTGTGTTTATTTGGGGGAAGTCATTGTTTGGTACCTGCAGCCATTAGCTTAATAACTAGGCTGCTGCCATCTTGGGGGGAAAGGATCTGTCTGTGTCGTCCCTAACCCTGCACTGCAGGTCTGGGGCCCCGGCTGAGCTGCCTGCGAAACTGTTCTGTCTCAGGGTCCCACAGCGCTATTGATAAATAGCCCTGGTCCTGCGTTAACCTAAGTGCGGATTGTGTCTTGCTTTATAAACAGGAATTCTACCATACAGAATCTTTGAAAGCAAAACCATTTAAACAGCGTGAAATTATTTTTGTCCCACCATGTTGTGCTTTAGGGAAAAAAAATATATATGAAATTTAGACGGCGTGTGCCTCTAAGTTAAAACATAAGCAAATCTACTTAGCAAAAAAACCAAATTTATTCTCATTTTATTAGGCAGGTGGTGTACATACTAGATGATTTCCCTCTCGGGTTTTACATTTATTTCATGTGTTTTTCTCCAAAGAACAGGAGTTATTCTGTCAAAAGTGGGGAGGTGAAACCTCGGTGAAGGGAATACTGCAAATTCTACCCTTTCAGCAGAAGTAATTTATAGTTTCATAATATTCCAGCGTTTCTCTTTGTCTTTTACATGACAATTTATGGCCAAGGTATTTTCATGTTTCCCTTACTCCTTGCTACAAGCCTGAACAAATAAACTGTGTGCACATAGGCTCTGCTATTTTCCAGGTATCATTATTTTTTTTTCTTCCCTTGACCTCACGTGACAAGCTGAATTTCTGTATTGCATTATTTTAATCCAGAAGGCGCATGTGAAGCTCAACTGGTGAGAATGAGCTTTTGTGTTCGTTTGTCTGAAACTATGCCTTAAAGTAATCCAACTGCTAAAATCTAATATTCTAACTATGGAAAAAAATTCTTGACTCTTCAGAGAAAAATGTATATCTTTGGTACACCTACAGAATGAGTCTTTTAGACATTTTCTCCTTGAGTTTTAAAAAATGGATTATAACATGCACGAAATTGTTCAAAAAAATAATGTAGCCAACATTTTACCCAACACCAAACCTAAAAAGTTAAACATTAACAATAAAAGTGAGGCCCCTCTCTCTGGCCCCCTCCCAGTTGCATCTTCCCGCCAATCTGGTGTTTATCATTTCCAGGCATTTGTGTACATTTTATTCTATTTGCGTGTATCCCTAAACAGGCATGGTATTAATATCCACTTTCGAGACTTTATATAAATGTTGGTATACCATGTGTATTCTTCAGAAATTTGCTTTTCTTCGCCCCTGAATATTTTGCGCCTGAAATTTGCCCACATTGATACATGTAGGTCTGACTCATTTACTCATGGTTAGGCCACAATCTGTTATAAATTTCCTGATGAACTTTTAGCTTACTACTTTTTGCTACTATTATCATTGCTACGATGAAGATTCTCATATCTATTTCTTGGAGCATATGCACAAGAAGTGGGACTGGTACAAGTCATAGCGTAAATGCATATTCACTTTTTCTATTTATAACCAGCTTATTCGCCAACATGATAGAACCAAATTATACTCCCATCACCAGGTTCTGCATCCTTATCTCACCAACACTTGCCGTTACAAAACTTTACTTTTTGTTAATCCAATGGATGTAAAATACCTGTTTTGGCAGTTAGATTTAATATCTACTTACTTATTGACTACTCATATTTAATCTTCTGTAAAACATAAGTTTATATCTTTTGCACCTTTGGAGAATTATTTATCTTTTTCATATATACAAATATGTGTAGAAACTCACTGTATATCCTTTGTTAGTTTTCAAATATTTATTCCTGGTATCTTTTCACCTTTTCTGCGGTGTGTCATCTGATAAACTTTCAAAGTGGTCAAGTTTATGTATCTTTTTCTTTGTGGTTTGTGCTTGTTGTATCTTAATTATTATAGCTTTATTCTCTTAATGGTGGGACAAAATTTCCCGCTTTGTCTTTCTTCAAAATTGTGTCCTTAGATTTTGAAAGCACACTTACTTCTGGCTTTTCTAGTAGTATCGCTCTACTTTGAATATCAGTTTCTAGCCATCTGATGCTTTGCACAGATGGGCTGAATATATCTTTTTAGAGCTCATCCCCTGTTCCTGCGTCTCCTCTGTCCCAGCCCATCTCCACTACAGCCTCTCTTCTGCCCTTTTCAATTTTTAGAAAAGTATAAAAAACTACATTTATCTCTATATAAATTGCCAAATAGTGACTCTAGAGAAAGCCAAGAATTATAAAGTTTTAATGCCAAAAGGAATCAAAGAGATTGTAATTTAAACCCCTCCATAAGTGATATGAAAATGAAAGAAATTTTAACTAGATCAGATTTCCCTAAACAATAGAAAATTAACACATGCACAAGTACACATAGCCTATATTTAACAATCAGGCAGAGTTATGGGGGGGTGTTTTCTTTCTTTTTTTTTTTTTTCAACACAAGTTAGGCAAGAACACTGCCACTGACCTGCATCCGCAGTCCTTTATATTTGTTTCATTTTGAGGCAGGGTCTTGCTAAGTTGCCTTGTGCTCCAATTTGCAAACCTCCTGCCTCACCCTTCCTGGTAGCTTGGATTGTAGGAATGCATCATCATGCCTGACAGACAGTTCTTATTAGCTACATTATTACATTCTCCAAACTTTGATTTCCTCACCTGTAAAATTATATCACAAGGTTTTTGTGAGCACCAAATATTAAATACCTTGAAATACAATAAGCACTTAATGTTACCACCAATCCCACCCCCACCCCAACACGTGACCACGATGATAAGCACACTCTGTGGAAGTAGGGTCTTAGGGGGTTTGAGAAACGTCCCAGAAGTTCAGACTTGAAGACTACATAGCCATTAGAAGTAGAGAAGGGCCAGGGAACATTCCAGGACAGGGACAGAGTATGTTTGGGAACAGTGTCTAGGTTCCTCTCCGTTGGCCACAACTGTCTTTCAGTGATCAGCGAAGAGAAGGGCTTCCTGAAGGTTCTGCCCTACCGTGGTGAACAGGACAAAGGGGCTGTCTTCTTCCTGAGTTTTGGACTCGAATTTCTTGTTAAGCATTCCAGTTGGTTGTCGGCGTGTAAGAGCATAAGTAGCGTGAAGCTGTGGATCTCCAAGTATGGCCCATTGTCCCCTGAAACTTTCCAAGACCCTTTCCAGAGGTCCCCAAGGGCAAAACTATTTTCTTAATACTGCAAAGATATTCTTTCCCTGTTTTTTTTGTTTGAAAAGCAAAGGTAGGTAAACTGCTGTCCCTGAACTACATTAAAACTCACTGCGTTCCTCACCACCACAGACTCACAGTAGAAGCGAAAAGGAAACAACAAATAAAAACAGCCAGTTTCATTGGTGAATATCCTGGATGAAGAAGTAACAATTATTCGTTTTATTAAATCTCCATTCTTAGTACAAGACTTTTTAATTGTCAGTGTGACAAAAATGAGAAATACACATGTAACACTTGTGCTACGCACCAAACTGCAATGCTGCCTCCAGGGAAAGCATTGTGCAGTTGGCTGAGTTGTGAGTTGACCTAGCTGCTTGCTTGCTTTTTTCCTTCTTTGTCTTTCTTGTTCTCTCTCTTTTATTATTGCTGGGGATCAAACCCGGGGCCTCGTGTATGCTAGGCAAACACCCTACCACTGAACTATGCCCCAGACCTTTTTGTTTATTTATTTTTACTTTGAGAGAGGGCCTCAGCAAGTTGCATAGGCTAATCTGGAACTTGCAATCCTCCTGCCTCAGCCTTCCTAGCAGCTGTGATTACCATCATGCTCTACCATGCCAGGCAACATAACAGCTTTTTTCACAGAACCTTATTTTTACTTGAAAAATGACTGACAGACAAATTACATTCACCCAGACTTGACAGATATTTTCTCAGTGATGAAAAAGATAGCTTACCACTTCAATAATGAATACAGTATTTATTGCCAATGATAAAATTGCTGCCTCTGTGCAAAAATAAAATTTTGGGAAAATTGAAAATTTTTTATCACATCAGTGATAAAACACCTATATAACAAATATGGTATTATATATTGTATGACAAAATGTGTCAACATTTGGAAGATCTGCATAATTTAGTGAGCCAATATTTCCAATTACTAGCGAATGATGTTACGAAAGCATTCCTGGGTAAATAATCCCCTCAAAGTGCATGAGAGACCAATGATTTTCATGTAAAAGAGTACAAAAGCTCATTAATAAAACTTCAGACTGTACACTGTAACTTACCTTTAAGAAACTACTACTTGTCAATTTTTTGGTGTGAAATTTAAAAAACAGACACAATTATCACCAGAAAAACAACAAACAACAAAAAAAAAAGAAAAATAACAAACAACCAAAGAAACATTTCACAACAGATCTACTGCAGAAGCAGAGATCAAAATTCTATTAAGCCAAACATTAAGGAAATTTGCAAAAATAGATAATACCTATTTCCATTCTTGATATTTTTGTTTTGATAATATAGTTTTTAATTTCAATTTTTTGTTAGTACACATTTGCAGTACATAATGAGTATGTTTCTCATGGGGAGCTGGTATATGTACATAACACATCTTAATTCTTTTTTCACTCACTTTTCTTTCCTGTCCCTCCTTCTATCTCTTGGTTCCTTTCTCATTTGAAAAAGATCAGTCTTTCTCTTTTCTATAATCTTTTATTGTGCTCTTTGTTTATATTTTAAGTTTCTCATATAAGAGAAACCATCCAATATTTAAGCTTCTATATCTGATTTATTTCACTTAACATTATACTCTCAAGGTGCATCCATTTTCCTACAAATGACTCAAGTTTATTCTCTTTTACAGCAGAGTAGTACTCCACTGTGTATAAATACCACATTGTCCTTATCCATTCATCTGCAAGTAGACATATAGGCCTCTTCGAAGCCTTCCAATTATGGATTGTGCTGCAGTAGACCTGAGTGTGCATGTATCACTGTAATATGATGTCTTTAACTTTTTTGGGAAGATGCCTAGAAGAGGGATGGCTGGATTACATGGGATTTCTAGTTTTAGTTTTCTGAGGCATCTCCACACTGATTTCCATAGTAGTTGTATTAGTTTACATGAAAATATATTTTTAAAAATAAACATATCAACATATAGAAAAACTTATTATTGGGGTTTATTATTTTTAAATGAACAAGTGTGTTTTTAATTTCTGTTTCAATTTTAGTGTCTAGTATAGCAAGCACAGATAGATACAACCCACATACATAAGAATTCTCTGGAGTCCTTAATACTTTTTAAGAGTAAAGGTCCTGAGACTAAGGCTTTTGCTAGTGCTGGTACAGGGGGAGAAGAAACTTTAAGATATAAAGAAGAAAGTAATAAAATTAAGAATAGTGGGATTAGAATTAGACATGGGGTTGAAGATGGTAGATGCCTGAGCTATGAATTAGTGTGGCTGATGGACTATGCGGAATTGTAGAAGATGGAACTTCCTTCTTCAACTCCCCTCGAAGATTTCTGGGGACCATGGCTCCCAGGGGGAAATAGTCCAGTCAGAAACAGGGATGCTGAGGGAGCCACCCCCTTCCCTTCATTCAGTTATAAACACAGCTCCACTCCAGCAATTGCCCATGTTTAAGCTTAGGAGGACTGAGATGCATTAAAAGGTGGTGCAGTGCAGTGAAAAAAATCACTGGCATCAGAACTGATTTCTCTTTCTAATACTAGTGTTAAGCAACAGTTACTTCAAGTCAAGTAACTAGAGGTCACTTCCTGTTACGTTTGCCAGATTTAGCAAATAAAAATGTAGGACACCCATTAAATTTCAATTTCAGATAAACAACAAATTATTAGTGAGTATAGGTATGTCTCAAATATTGCAAGGGATTCAAATTTAACTAGGTGTCCTGTATTTTACCTGGCAGCCCTACTTCCTTTTCCAAGTCTTAATTTTCTCATAAGTAAAGTGAAGGTGTAGGTTAAATTCCTATGTGTTTATCCTTGCTCCAATGCTGATTGGGGACAGTAGCAAGAGAGAAATTTTGAAAATACAGTGTGTTTATGTATATATGTTGATATAAATTTGCAAATGGTCCACTTTAAGAAGGATTACCATTACTTTGAGATTGTTCTTCCTGTATCTTTGGCATAATATCCCTTCTTTCATGAGATAACAGGTAGTATTTTTCTAGTGACTTTTTAAGCAAAATTTGTAGTTAATCCTTAGAATTGTTATGAAATGTTATTTGTAATAAATTCAAAATATCAGAAATTAATGCACTAGATGGTATTTACATTTCTCCCAGCTTTTGCTTTCTGTGGACTTTGCCTTTGCCAATCAGAGGCCATGAGGAGCACGCAGACCCTTTCATGTGACGTTCTGTGTGACTCTAACAGGACCATTTTCCTTCAAAATGCAATACAGAGGGAAAGCTCCACTCTTCTCTCCTAGGTGTCCTGTATTTTACCTGGCAGCTGTTAGTTCCTGGGAGGGCAAATGAAGTCATGTCTGGAAAGAGCTCCGAGCTCCTCAGAGAAGGAGCAAGAAGAGAAGGGAGTTGCCCTGATTTGGGAGTAATAGTTGAGTTTTTAGGATAAACTGAAAATCTGAAAATACATTTAAAGTATTGTTTTTGATTTGCACATCTTCAGCTTGATCCTTTACAACATGTTTGCTATGATTCCAGGAATTTTGTGATCTTAGTTCAGTGTTGACATTTTACATCCTTCCCAGGACTCTAAGTACTCTTTAAGGAATGTGTGGTTAATGCAGTAGAAAGAAAAATCCAAAATCACGCTGCATCTGAGAGCCAAAAAGTCCAGTCTTTTTTTATGGGCTTCCAATACTGGCCTTAAATAAACAGGGCTCATTTTTCTGGAAACACCTGTCAACTTAAAACATACAAGGACAAAACCAGAACCATTCAGGTCGATCGAATAGCTAAGGCAGATTTCATTTCCATTCTCCAAAAGATTGTAATTGTGTGTTTGTTTTTCCACACAATTTCCTAGACCAACCTTTCGCCAAAAATAAAAGCTAAATATGATGCATCACAGGCAGAGAATTCTTGGTCCAAAGCCCCAAAGATTACCTGACTTGATTATTCCACATACTCTGTATTCTCAACCAAAATAGACTTCTTTTTAAAGAGAATCCAATTTCCAATGGATTTAACCTAGAAAAGCAGCAAAAAGCTAATAAAAGCTTGGAGGCTGATCCAAGGAAAGCACTGTGGCTGCTACATGCTTGGAGCCCTGGTCTGGTGGAGAGGTTTGGAATAGCTGCCAGTTCCTCTAGTGAATTTTCTGTTCTCTGAGATGTGGGATGGGGCACCTGGGAGACTACTCGTAGATTCTAAACCAGGAATAAATTACCCATGACTGTTCCTGTATTGCCAAAACTTGGACTGATTGAGATACTGGAGTTGTTCACAGTCTTCATCCTTGGAGAGAAAGAGTGTGAATGTGGAGAGAACTTCAGTTTCCTCTGACTCACTCTTCTTCACCCCAATTAGGACTGTGCTCATAGTTTGTGGCACACCTGAGAAACAAGTTTCTTTAGACAGACATAGTTTAAATGCTTGGAGTAATGCTTGCCACTCCATCATTCATTTTCTACCATAGTATCCACAGTATTTCATACCAGGGGTTTTCAAGTATGTTACCTAAGAGAGATAACTTTTAATCACTATTCAATTGCTTACAGCTGCTGAGTTGACTCTTCTGGTATCAGCTGAGCATCCCCACAAGCATCAGATGATGCATTCCTTTTTTAAAAAAAAATGATTTTTCTTTTCTCTTACCCCTTGATGTTTATAGGACCTGCGAATCTGGAACTCTGCTTAAGCTCTTATTTTACTTTTTTGTGTTGCATGGGATTGAACCCAGGGCCTTGCATTCCTTTGTCAGGTTTGGCCCTCATACCTTCATATATTATACAGTAGATTTTGTACCTCATTTATTTATATATTGCATGATTTGATCAGGAACTTCTTCTTTCTTTCCTGCTATCTTTCAAAATCTACTTTATTGTCCTCCCGATGAGCTATACTCACAGAATACAAGGAGTTCCTACAAAATTGGCTGCTAGCACAATTAAAATGAGAAGGATTGAGGGGTGCTGAATTTAGGACCTGCTATGTCCCAATACTTCATTGAGTGCCAGGTTTCTTTGGCTGCTTCTCCACATTTTAGAAAAGTTGGTTACACTCCCACTAGGTGAGAAGTCCCACCTGGTAAGGAATTGTAAAGCCAGCAGTTAGGAAGCGTTATGATCTGCAAAGAGCAAAGTAGATATCAGGTAGAAAATAATAAACATCACTGTGTACAAAGTTTCACCGAGGCTTAGATCGATGCTGTCATGAGATGTTTCGCTCCTAGTATATTGTACATGTGGGATCCTAAAATCAGCTAGTAACTGTGGAGGGCAAGTGCCAAACAGAAGTTTTTATGTTGGATGAACTCAGCCTATTAGGTTTTGGTGACTCTGAATCAATCAAAAAGCCAAGTGATTCCAAACCAACTCTCCAAACAGCTTCAGAGAACCAGATCTCGCCTATGGACCATAGATCAAATTGACAGTCATAATCATTTAAAACAAGAAAAAGAAGAAAGCCAGCCATGGGGGCCCAGACCTGTAATCTCAGCTACTTGGGTGCCTGAGACGGGAGGATCACAAGTTTGAGGCCGGCCTGGGCAATTTAGGGAAACCTTCCTCCATATAAAATAAATAAAGTCCCAGGGATATAGCCCAGCTTCTCTGGTTCAATCACGAGTGCCTCGAGCAAAACCAAGCAACAAACACGTTGATTAGGAGCCTACAATGTGATGGTAATTATTTACATTCTATTCTATTCCTATTTTTTTTAAGTGAATGAAATGGCCCTTTATTCATGACGGCTTTTTTCTTCCATTTTCCTAAACCCACAGCACAGTTCAATCCTTTATGGCATGTTATTTGCTCTTTTCTAATGACATTTATTAGATCTTGCTCTGCAGCAACATACATTGGCAATCACAGCCTGGCTGGATCTACTAGATTGCAAACTATTTGAAGGAACACTCAGTGTTTTGGACAAACTTGTTTCCTCCACTAAATTTTGCAAGTTTGTTGAATGAATAAATAAACGAATAAGAAAATATACACAGCTTGAATGACCAAAAAAAAAAAAAAAAAAAAAACCTGCCCGTTTTTATCTCCTATTTGAAAAAGCATTTGGTGCCAAAGATTTGTCTTTAAAAACCTGAAGAAATTTCATCAGAATGCTTGAGACATTAGTGCTCAAGTAAATGAATAAATAAAAATGATGAGTTTTGCTGTCCATGGAATGATCTCCTAAAGAAGGGCCAGAGAGGACCTGGAGATCCCCTTTATGGCATTCAGTGTGCCTGGCTATGGGGAGGATGAGAGGGAAAGGTGAAGTGGTTTGGGGACCCATGAGCGCTCGCCTGCTCAGAATCACACTGTGATGGAAACTGGAGCTGTCCTGGCCAAACTCTTCATTTTATAGAGGGAGAAACTGACAGTCAAGGGAGTGTCTCCGCCAAAACCACTAGCCACATGGTGGTGTAGCTCCAGACCGAATAGTTTACAAACAGCAGTAAATGAAACAATGTGTTAAAACCTTTCCAGAGAGTACCTGGGTTGGAATTCAGCCTTTTCAATCCCTGGTGATACAGAATCACCTGTGGGAAGCAAATGGCGGCTGCTCAACTAACCTGCAATGAATTCAGCACTAAAACAGAACAAAAAACAGACCTTTAGGCTGTGCTTTGCTATTTTACTTTTAAGACAACCCTGCGAATTATATTTTTGTCCCTATTGTAAAGATAAGGAAACTTTTCTTCAGAGAGATTAAGGAATTTATTCAAATTAATGAGAAAAAATTGAGTTTAAAACCAGGGCCACACCCTTAGAAGTCTTCTGAACTGGTTCTCTTTATACAAATAAGGACACTGAGGCCTAGAGAAGGAAAATAGACCTTCCAAGGCCATATTATTAGTAAGCAGAAAAGCTCAAATTAGAATCTAGCTGGATGGTACTTTTTTTCCTATCATATTAGTATTCTTCATGGGTCATATTAGTATTCTTCATGCATCTGAGGAATCTTCAGCTACAACTAAAGAAAAACTGACCATGATACACCAAATGCCATAAAACAAGTCTCAAAAAGTGTAGAAGGATAAAAATAATGCAAAGTATGTTTAACACAATGAAATGAAATTGGTAACACAAAGAAATTTAGGGAGCTCACAAGTATAAGGAAATTAAAAGACTGCTAAACAACTAATGGACCAAAGATGAAATCAAAATGGAAATTAGAAAATAGTTTAAGATGAATGAACATGAAGATGCAACATACTAAATCCTGTGGAATGCAGATAAAGCAACTCTTAGAAGGAAATTTATAGCTAGAAATGCCTATATTTTAAAAAATCTCAAAGTTATAACCTAATCTTTTCCTTTAAGACACTGGAAAAAATGAAGAGCAAATTAAACCTAAAGCAAGCAAAAGGAAGGTAATAATAAAGATTAGAGTAAAACTCATGGAATAAACTGGAAAATAGAATTAAGGGAAAAAACTGGACTTTTAAAAAGTTCAATAAAATTAGAACATTTTTAGCTAGATTGGCCAAGGAAAAGAGAGAAGATTCAAATTACCAAAGTCAGAAATGAGAAAGGGGATTGTAAAAGATTACTATGAAGAACTGTGTGTCACTAATTAGATAACATAAATGAAACAGAAAAATTCCTAGGAACACACAAGTTACCAAAACTGACTCAAGAAGCAAGAGACAATTTGAATAAACCTATAACAAATAGCATTAAACTACTATCCACACAGAAGAGTCCAAAACTAGAGAATCTTCATGAGAGAATTAAAACCAATGACTCACCAACTTTTTTTAAAAAAGAAAAAGGAGGAGGAGGAGGAGGCAGAGGAGGGGGACAGAAATAAAACTATCTCTATGTGCTAATGACAAGATCTCTGTACAAAATTCTAAAATATTTGCTAAGAAATGTTTAGAACTAACAAATGAGTTCAGCAAGGTTTTAGGATATACAATATATTAAAATCAGTTGTACCTCTGTGTCCTTGCAGGGGCTGGAGATTTAGCTCAGTGGTTAGAGCTCTTGCCTAGTAAGCACAAGCCCCTGAGTTCGATCCCCAGTACCAACCAACAAACAAACAAACAAACCCAAACACATAAACAAAAACACCTAAAAATCTTCTGTACACTTGCAATAAACAATTTGAAAATAAAAATGTCTAGAAATTCCATTTAAGATAAGAATTCACAGGCACTGGGGGTGCAGCTCAGTGGTAGAGTGTTTGCCTAGCATGGGGCATGGGTAGTGCTTGGGTTTGATCCTCAGAACCACAAAAAATAAAATGAATTAGCAATTTGAAAATAATGAAATATGTATGAATGACTTCAACAAAAGAATTGTAAAACTTGAGCTCTGGAAGCTTCAAAAATTAATGAAAGAAATTTAAAAGATCTAGATAAATAGGGGCTGGGGATTTAACTCAATTGGTAGAGTGCTTGTCTAGCAAGCGCAAGGCCCTGAGTTCAATCTCCAGCGCCAAAAAAAAAGTCTACATAAATGAAAAAACATGTCCTGTTCAAGGAGCAGAACACATATTGTATTGCTAGGATGGCAAAACTCCCCAAAAGTTGGCCAACAGACCCAATACAGTCTCTATCAGAATCCTACCTTGGTTCTTGGTAGAAATCAACAAACTGATTCTAAAATTCGTGCATAAATTTGTTAGGCTCTGACAATGGCCAAAATAATGTGTGAAAAAGAAGAACAAAGTTGAAACACTTGTATTTTGCAATTCCAAAACTTACTAAAAAGCACCATTAATCAAGACAGTGTGGTAGTGGCATACATAAAGGGAGACATATAGATTAATGGATTCGAATTGAAAGTCCAGAAAGAAATTCTTATCGACTAATTTTTGACAAAGGTGGCAGGACCATCCAGTGAAGAAGGAATTGTCCTTCAACAAATGGAAATGAGACAACCGAAAAGCCATTTGCAAAAGAATAAAGTTGGGTTTCTACCTCATACCATATACACGAATTAACTCCAAATGGATCAAACACCAAAATTTCAGAGCTAAAGATATAGAACTCTTGGTTTTGACAAAGAAGATATGCAAATGGCTAATAAGCACACAAGACAAATGTTCAATATCATTAGTCACCAGGGAAATGAAAAACCATAATGACATAGCACTTCATACCCCACTAAGATGCTAGAATCAGAAAATCAGATGATAGCAAGTAATGGGTCGTTGTGGTTATGGATAAATTGGGACTCTCATACACTGCTGGTGAAAATGTGAAATGCGCAGTCACTTCAGCAAACCGTGGAGGTTCTTCAATGGTCTGCCAATTTCATTCTTAGGTACATACCCAAGAGAAATGAAAATGTGTCCACCCAGAAACATGTACTTGGCTGGGGATATTGCTCAGTGGTAGAGTACTTATCTAGCATGCACAAGGCCCTGAGTTTCATCTTCAGAACAAAAAAGTTAATTTTTTAAAAAATTAACAAAGTTGTACTTGAATGTTTGTAATATTCATAATAGTTAAAATAATGGAAACAACCCAATGTCCGTTAACTGATAAGTGGCTAAACAAATGTGGTATATACTTAGCATTGAATATCATTTGACGGTGAAAAGGATGAAGTACTGATTACATAGTACAACATGGATGACCCTGTGAAACATTATGCTTAGTGAAAAAAGCCAGCCATGGAGGACTACATATTGTGTAATTTCATTTTCATGAGATGCCCAAATGGGCAGGTTGGGGGTTTTTTTTGTTTTTTGTTTGTTTGTTTGTTTTTGAGATAGGGTCTTGCTATGTAGTTCAGGCTGGGTTTGAACTCACTATGTAGCTCAGGCTGGCCTCGAACTTGCAGTGATCCTCCTGTCTCAGCCTCCCAAGTGCTGGGATTACAGGCGTGCACCACCACTCCTGGCTGCAAATGGGCAAATTTATAGAAATAAGAAAGCAGATTAGTGTTTGCTGGTGGTTAGGAAGCATAGGAGACGAGGTGGTGATAACCAAAGGGAAAGGGGCTTATTTCTGAGGTAACAAAAATTTCTAAAACTGATTGTGATGATTGCTGTACTAAAAATCATTGATGTGTATACTTTAAATGGGTGGATTTTATGACAGATGAATTATATCTCAGTGACTCTGTTAAAAATGCATGTGACAGACAGTATCATAATTAAAGTAACTAGTTATTACAAAGCCAAAAGAAAGGAAGCAGCAAATAAAACATCACCAAATAAGACAGGCAGAGAGAGAGAGATAGACAGACAGAGAGGGATAGGCAGGATAGAGGGAAGGAGGCAAGGAAGGGAGGGAGGAGGAAGCAGGGGAAGGAAGAGAGGGAGGGAGGAAGGAAGGAATGAAGGAGGGAAGAAAGGAAGAAAAAAAGACTTAAATCTTGGGGGGGAAATTTAAGTGAGGTACAAATGAAAGCTCACTAAATCAAGTCTGGCTGGAATCAAATCACCTAATAGAGGTTCCCATCCCATGTGTAAGGATATTTCTATATCACATGAGCTTCCTCTGTCAGCTTCATATCCGGTTATTTCTTAATGCTTCTATTCAAATGTGGGGATTTAGGTAGTGACAACAATAAGAGAAGAGAGAAAGTTCCTTCCTGGGTAGTGGGGATGGAGTAAAATTCACAAAGGTTTGCTATGCACCTACTGTGTGCTTTTATATCAGGCTTTGTAGGGAAAACAAAGATGCATGAAACTGCCACCTTTGCTCAGAAGGGGCTTTTGGGCTCCAGGAGGAGTTGGTAGAGCAAGTGAACAGCAGTTGAGCTAGAGAGATGAAAGGAGAGAGATTATCTAGCCTAAAGTTTTCTGGCGAGTTTTCATGTTTCACAAGGTTAAAAAACTGAAAAACTCTAACCCAACCATTAGGCTCACTGCGCAGTGTGATTCTCCTTCACTCTTCTGGTCAGGTCAGGCTAAGCATCCAGAGGGAAGACCTGTGGGCCAGGCAGAGGTCTCCCTACACCGCGGCTTCTCCTCACCTCCCCCCACTGTTTATCTTCGTCTCTGTTGATCTCCCCACATCTAAACGCAAGGCTCAGAACAGAATTCTTCCTGACCCTGATGCTATCTAGCCCTGTCTGCAAACACAATCACAGTCTACCCGTTGGAGCCACAAATTGGCTACTTGTTGCACACAAGGCTTCTCCTGCCCCCTTGTTTTTCTTTAATAGAGCCAGTAATGTTCTGGCTGACTCTGCGGTTAACTCTGGTCTGACCCTGAACCTCAGTAGTTTTATTAGCTGTGTGTTTGGTTCTGGGATCCTCTCTCCAGCTATTGTCGTTATTAAGACTATTTGTGTCTCCAGCGAATCTCCCCCAAATCCCCGGCTGTTATCTGGCCAGGGTATGTTGTCTACGAAGTGAGTACATTCTTGTCTGAAGTATGTCCTGACTGTCTTTGATAGTAGCCATTGCTGACCTAACTTTACTAGGTACTCAGATTGATATGATTAAGATTAATGAGGTCTACTCTCAGTCATGAACCTACTCAAGGATAAACTTATAAATCCAGTGAGTTCTGAAGATGACTGGTTACTACTTACCTTTCAGCCTTTATGGGATTTGAGGGATGATTTATAACTACTTTTCCCTCCTACAATATCATTAGGAAGATCTCATGAAAGATAATGTTTTTGCAGCCCATAGATTATTATTCATAAAGGTATAATAATTCATAAATGATATTTATGTGCATGCACAGATTCTACTAATGAATCCTGGGTCAATAAAGGCGTTGGCATGAAGACAGAGGGCACTTACTCTGATTGAAAATTCTGCCATTCTCCTCCTGGTTACTGTGAGAAAATCCTTCCTGTATTTTCTTCAGTGTCCGCTGAGATGATCGCATGAGGTCATCTACAAGAAAGAGAAATGAAAATTACAGAATTTGACTAATGTAAAGACAAAGTGGGGAAAGGTTTGTAAGGATTTTGATTATTAGGAGCTCCCTGTTATTATTTATCTGGTCATCCCAGAGAGCTAAGTTTTCGAGCTGGGTGCTTACCATTTAAGTACATTTTCCCCCACCAGTTTAACCAGTGCAATTTCCCTGGCTTCTTAAACAGTTATAAGTTAATCTTTTAATGACCCAACACTATCGCTGTCCATGTGAGGTCCACATGATGGTAGAAAGAACTCAGGTTCTGAAGGAGCGGACCTGTGAATAGTTCTGGCCCCTCTGTGGCTAGTGACGCCATCCTGAGCAGACTGCTTCCCGTTTCTGAGCTCTAGTTTCTCATCTGTAAAATGGGGACAGTAGCATCCAACTTAATAGTGTTGAGGATTATGTGATACAATGCAGTTGTTTTTAAAGTACTTAACATTCCCAAATTCTTTTTACAAATGTAAAATCTTATGTAGAGCCTCATTGTGAACAAGTAAAAGTGGAAATCTCATGAGTTTTTAAAATCATTGCATCTAGCACAGAACCTGGCATTTAACAGATGCCGTTTAAATTATAGCAGTTATTTGTACTGGCATCACTTCATGTGTAGTTTTATTCATTATTGTTCTTCTATCAGCTTCTCATTTTTTCAGTACTGGGGATTGAACCCAGGGCCTCCCACGTGCTAGGCAAGTGCTATACCACTGAGTTACAGCCCAGCACTTTTTATTTTATTTTGAAACGGGATCTCAGTAAGTTGCCCAGGCTGGCCTCAAAACTGCAATCCTCCTGCCTCAGCCTCCCAAGTAGCTGGGATTACAGGCAAGTGCCACCAGGCCCAGATCTTATATCTCCTTTTTAATGTGGTTTTCTGTCTTACTATCAAACTGTCATCTGTTTCTTTTCAGTATAATCAGTGTACTTGCTCACAAAAACCCTTCTCCCATGTTTTAGTTTGCTATTTCTCTCTAATCCTCTCTGGGCTGAGAAAACAGACAACCATGACTTAGAATTATGTATAAAATAAGAGCAAGCAAGTTCTATGTGACTTTTATTCACTGTGTGAGTGAAATACCCAATTACAGTTTTCAAATTTACAATGGTGTGATACACCCTCATTAGAAACTGTGCTTCAGATTTGAATTTTGATCTTCTCCCTGGCCTGCAATAAGCAGTGTGATACTGACTTGCAGGCTGGGCTGTAGCTGTGGGCTATGAAGGGAAAGAAATGGTCATCAGTAGAGATAGGGGTCGCCAGAGTTCCTAGGATACATCGCATAAGATATGCAACACTGTATTATAAAATAGGCTTGTCAGATGATTTCACCCAACCATCAGCTAATATAAGTATTCTCAGTACTTGAAGGCCGACTAGGTGAACTCGTGACGTTCGGCAGGTTAGGTGTATATATATATGTTTTTTCCCAAATGGCTGTTGAATTTAGTTGCTTAATCAATAATGATTCTGGCAAAAAATTAGTTAACCAATCAGACATTTGTAATGAAATACTAATTTGGGTTAGGTATATTAAATGCATTTTCACCCTAAGATATTTTCAGCTTACTGTGGGCTTATTGGGGCATAACCTCATTGTTAAGAAACATCTCTACATGATCACCTAATTTGGACTCAGACTTTATAACACACTAGTTGCTTAGAGATCTTTTTGGAAAACAGTGTGGTGCAGTCGAAAGAACCTAAGTTTTGTAGTCAGACAGACCTAAGTATGAGGCTTAACTCATCTGCATGTTAACTGTGTGACCTTGGGTGAGCTGCCCAATGTGTCTGCACCCCAAATCCCTCATCTATAAAATGGAGGAAATAAACCTATATCATAGAATTACAATGATTAAATAAAGAAATACACATGAAATATGTAATGGAATCTTAGACATATAGCAGGTGATAGGAAGATGCTTCCTTCTCTCTCTTTTTTTTTTACTTTACCTATATTTTTCATTGTTTCCTGGTTTTTGTTGTTTCTGGATAAATTAATTTTCCTACTGGCTCAGGCGAGATAAGTGACCTAATGGAATAAAGTATGGACTATATCAGGAAGGGAGTAGCAGGGAGACCACAGAAGACAGACCATGAGAAGCAGAGAGACGGGGTATGGCTATAACTGCCCACCTGTAAAAGAAAAATGAAGGAAAAAAAATGCCAAGAAGCAATTTCTTAAAGGCCACAGCATAAAAATCCAATAGCACAAACATTATTAGAATATACACTGCTGCAAGTGTGGCGCCATTCTGAGCTGCTTATCTTGTCTGCCAATTCTTCACATCAAAATCTTGACTGTCATTTTGAGCTGGAACCCATTTGGTTCAAGGATCATCAATAGTTAAGAGAGTTTTGTCTGTTTGAACTCAAGATGTCACAAAGACTTTTAAAAGGATCCGACTAATCCTTTTAATGGATAGATGAGATGCACAGTGATTAATTGTATATTACAGAATAAACTATTTTATCAAATGGTTCATTTAAACAAATCTATAAACACAACTGTTATAATAAACAGCACAGTTCTGATATTTGCTGCCAATCATCCTATTCCAAAGTACTGGTAGACTGTCTCTCTCCTGGCACTGTTCAAACCCTTCTCTTTCTTGTCTGGTGACAATCTGCTGACCTTCTGTGTCCTGTGCCATCTTATGTTCCTCACTGGTCTACTTGGTCCAAATGCTTTTCAGCTTCTCTGTCTACAACGGCTCAAAATTTGTCTTTAATCACCTTCCTTTTGACCTGTATTTCCATAGCTCGAGCCACACTGCTCCCCATCTGCTCCCAAACAAAGCTGGCCCATCCGGAATTCTGCTCTCTTGCACTGTACATCACGACAAGTGTGGGTCATGGCCACCCACCCTCCATCTTGCACAGCTTTGATATCTCTTGCTCTCACCCGCTTGTTTGTGTTCATTCCCTTTTGCTGATTATTTTTTTAAAGAAAAGAATAATTTCTAGGTTGGAACAATATGCAGAAGTCTTCTCTGTTGTGCAGAAGAATGGTAGATGTAATGTCACACCACACCTTCCTTCGAGATGACAGCAAACAAGTTTTATTGTTTAACTATTTCATATCTAAGCAAATTGTACTGACACATGAAATAATTTTCCTTCATTTATTTTTATGCTGTTTCACGCTATTGTTTTCCAGTTCAATTCTGATCATGGACCCAACACTTTTGTTTTTTGTTTTTTAGTGCTGGGGATCGAACTCAGGGTCTTGCACTCGCTAGGCAAGTACTCTAACCACTGAGCTAAATCCCCAACCTCCCAACGGTTTTATTAGGTAATCTCTGAGGAAAAAAATTACTAAAGTTAAACTTGGAGAAAGTATAAAGAAAGGAGAAATTAAGTTAGAAAACTCAGTTTAATTCCATTTTCAAATGTGTGCTGGAGTGGGGGTGAAGCTCTGTGGTACAGCACTTGGCTAACATGCATAGGGCTGCGGTTACGCCCCAGCACCACAACACAGCAACAACAACAACAAATCTTAAAATGTTCATTTGAGACTTGCATGTACCAATGCCAACGTACTTATTGGAGTTCTCAGTGGTGATAAATGAGATACAATTCCTTTAGATGATGAGCTGTTGTTAAAAAGATACAAGAGCAGTGTTTCAAATTAAGAACCTATAAGAGGGGCTGGGGATTTAGCTCAGTGGTAGACCGCTTGCCTAGTAAGTGCAAGGCCCTGAGTTCGATCCCCAGCAGCGCCCCCCACAAAAAAAGAACCCATAAGATAATGAGGACTCCATGATGGCCATTAGCTATTTCTTCTAGCTCCAGAAATCTAGGAACCAGCATAAAAACCATCAAACTTAGTTTCAGGACGTGGTTCGAGCCTTGACTTCTCATTTGCTACCTATGTGACCTTGGCCAGTCACATAACCTCTCTGAGCCACCTGGCGTGCTGTGATTAAATGATGGGAACAGAAACTACAAAGCACATTGCAAATACAATGTTATTTTGAAGTCATCAGTTTCTGTTCTTCTCTCCCTTGAGGTCCCCCAGATAGAAGCCCTTAGAGTGGGTCCTCACCAGTCCTGCCTCTCACTGCAATGTGGCAGAGTGCCGCTGCCACCCAACGCTCATCTAGAGGATATCAAGCACTCTGTGTAGATTAACTCATTTAATCTTCAAAACAGTCCTTCAAGGATTCCATCCAGGCTGCCTGCCTCAAATTCTGCATGCTTAGAGAGAGCCATGTCATTTAGATGTAAGCAATGAATGCTTGTCACTTAGCTACCATGAAGGAAACAGCTTTCAATAGAGGCTTTTCAAGAGGAGGCAAACTCAGCTGTAGCCAAGAGCCATTAGCAAATCCAAGAGAAGCCCTTCACACGTCCCAAATGGCCCTTTTTTACAGTCATGGAAGGGACCCTGAGGAAGGTGGTAGCCTGTATGAGAAGGACTGTAGCTCCAGGCAGTGAGCCTCACTTGGCCGCTGAGAAGGCTTGAGGCTCTTGGAGCGCAGTGACAGCAGTGGACAGCGGTCTAAGGCAGCACTAGCGAGCTCCGAACCCACCCAGGTCTCACAGGGTGGCTCTGCAGCCCATCCAGGCCTAACTCCGAAAATCTCCAGATGGGTCTGCATCTGAGCTGCCTTTTCCAGCCACGCCAGAGCAAGACTTGGGGAGGTCGGAGAAGAGAACCAGAGGCCCTAAAGCAAAGAAAGCTGGACAGGAAGTTTCCTTGCACAGCAGGGGCCAGGAGCAGCAAGCCGAAAGCACAACCCCCACCAGCACTTGATATTCTACGAAGTGCAAAGATTGTGTCAGCATTTCCATTTTAAGCCCCTAATTTCATAGGTTTACAGCTCAAGTCATAAAAATTCACTCTGGGCTGAAGTTTGGCATCCAGTCTCCTAGCCGTTTTTCAGCTGCACGCTCAAAAATAGAGACGTTTCTAGTTTCAGACATTTTGGGGACTTCTGTAACTACCTCCCAAAAGCTTTGGTAAAAATGGGTTTCTAAACTGTTGGTTGATGATGCAACCTTTGTCTTTGCCTCAGTGAATTCTCAGAAAATGTGTTTTGAAAAAGTAAGGTTGTTCCACCAGAAATATGGATTCTCTCCACCCTGAACTGGGGCAGGAAAAGGGGCAGAATGTAATGTTATTGCACATTCAGAGAGCGGCTGAGTCACATGACCTTCTGTGCTCAGCCACCAGGGCCTGCAGCTGTTCTCACCCGAAAACACATCTGGTTTTCCAGCCAGAGGCAGCCTGGTAGGGAGTCGGAGTCAGCGACTGATTCAGGTTTCTACAGGTCATCTGACCTTAACCAGTATGGATTTGAACCTCCATTTCCTTTGTTTATAAAATGAGGATAATTAAACTTCCCTTGCAGGTTTGATATAAACAAAAAAGATCATAGATGTCAACACTGCAGACGCACAATAGGCTGAATTTTATCGGTAGCGACTTACAGGTAACTCAGAGAAGCGAAGGTATCTATAGAGCTTATCAGTGGGAAGTCCTCTCCTCGTTAAGATTCCAGCTCCTTCCATACTTCCTAATGCCTCTCCCTGGCCACTGAGACCAGCAAAGATACTCAAAATGTTAGGCTTGTTGAAAATAAACCCCCACAGGGACACATCCAAGAGCAACATTATAATCTTAGTGGATGAGAAATCAGACAAGTGACGAGGATCAGGTCGCTCAGACTCCAGGCAGGGCAGGGGCCCCTGAGAGGCGGAGCAAGTGATAATACTCTGCTCAGGTAACCTCCTTTAGGTGACCCAGTGTGCTGCCCTGGCCAGCCTGATGGCAGCGAAGTTTGTAGTGTGGTCTTCTCAAGAACTGCGGCTTCAGGAACGCAAGGAAAAGGAGCAGTGACTGTAACTCAGGCATACGTCCAGGTGAGGACAGGGCCTTTACCTTGTGGGACCCCACATCCCCGCAGGAGGTGCCCCTGGTTCCCAAACAGGCTGGAACCCTCGGGGAGTCAGGGCTTGTCTCAGGGGAGAAAGGGACCGCCTGGCTGTGTGACACCTCGTTTAGGATCAGAGAGAGAAATCTATGGCTCTGAGCCCAACTCCAAGCCACCAACACGATTTCTATCCCTGGAGACTAGGAATGTCAGCAAAGGGATTTTCAGAAATTTCTTCTTCATGGATAGAGGTACCACTGCAATGTCCAAGGAATGTTTAGAGCCAGTCAAACCCGAGCTTTAACTTTTGAAATGTCAACAGCAAACTGCAGATCTACCAACAGTTCATTTTACCTACTGCTGTCTAAGCCTTTCATCCACTGTAAATTCCAGTCCAAAGAGTCAACAAGGCAAAGTGAAAGTATTTGATGAGTACTAACTGATCAGGCCGGAAGTTAGGAAGGTTTCTATTAAAGTCAGTGCATTTCTAAACCCTTAGTACTATTTTTATTGATGTTTTAAAATTTGGCATTCAAAGGAATAGTACATAAATGTATAAATTAGGTGAACGACTAGTAAGATAAACATCTATATACACAAAACATAAGCTGAGGAAAAATACCATCCTTGCCAGGTCTGTGTGTTCCTCTCCATTGTGGATTCTCCTCCCTCTTCTCTGGAGAGAACACTATCCCGAATACCGCGTTTATTCCTCTTTTTCTTTAGCATGTGGCTCTGCTGTGAAAGTATGTAACCCTAACCTATACTGCTCAGTTTTTTTTGTTGTTGTTGTGAGCATCATAGAAATGGTATAACAGTATAATATAGTATAATGCTATAGTATAATTCTGCATCTTCTTTCTTTCATTCAATATATTTGTAATATTCACCCATGTTGACATGCACAGCTTGAATCCCTCCATTTTAACAGGTGTATAATATTTTATTGTTTGACTATACAAAAATTTATTTAAACATTGTCTTCTTGATAGATATTTGCATTAATTCCAATGTTTTGTTATTGTAAACAATACTGCTTTGAACATCACTGTGCCCTCCCCCTTCAGGATCATACAAACATTTCTCTGGAGATTTCTTTCTGCTGGATCATAGAGCTCACACATCTTCAACTTCCCAAGCAATGCCAATCTTTTTCCCAAATGATTGTTTACAATCACTATCAATATATACTGTATTTGTTCTGGTTGTTTCATGTCCTTTTTAATTCTTGGACTTGACACTTGGAGTTCTGGCGATCTAGTGAACGTTAAATAGTAACTCTGTGATTTTGATTAGCACTTTCTTGATTTCCAGTGATGGTGAACATTTTTTATATGTTTATCAGTAAATCCTATTTGTTCTTTTGCCTGGTGGTTTGGGGTGGGTGTGTGTGTGTGTGTGTGTGTGTGTATTTTGTTTGGGTACTAGAGATTGAACTTGGGGCTTTTAGACTGAGCTACATCCACAGCCTTTTAAAAAATTTTGATGCAGAGTCTGACCAAGTCACTAAACTGTGCATAGTGGGCTCAACCTTACAATCTTCCTGCCTCAGCCTCCCAGAATGCTAGGGTTACATGCATGTGCCTTGTTTTTTGCCTATTTTTTATAGATTTGTCTTTTTCTTCTGAATTTCTAAAAGTGCCTTATTATGCTATATCTTTGTCAGTTAGTGAATTGCATTTGTGTTACTGACTTGTCTTTTTGCTTATTTGTGCTGAACTTTGATAAGCAGGGTTTTAGCGTAGTTTGTTATTACTCTCTTCATTCTTTTCTTACATAATTGTGTCACACAAGAGAAAAAATAAGCTAGGATTTACTTTACCTGTACTAAGTGGCTCCCCTAGTCCCTCTCGGATAGTGTTGGTTGGGAGGAATCTGGAGTTGATTCAATTTATTTTACACATATTTTTTTCCAAAGCAGCAGTCTGTCTCCAGAGGCTCCCAAAACGTCCAGGCTTTTGTTGATAACTTTCACCTGTTCTGGGAGACGTCTGCTTAGTGTCAAGCAGCCATCAGAGTCTCAAAAAGACTTTTTGTTCCCAAGAGTCAGTAAGAAATTGTGAAAAGGAATCCTTAGCCTTACTTAGGGTTCATGGTCACATGGAAACGTGGAACTGAACAAACGGGCATCCAAACCAAGTCCCAACCCCGATCCACTATGCAAGTTCTCAGACCCTCAGTCTCCTTTTCTATGAAATGGAAATAATTGCACCTGCTTTTCTTCCTCGTGAAAATCAATTCGGCGGTGCAGGTGACGCCCCTACGTGGCCCACAGCTCTTAGCAAGCATTAGTTCCCCTCATCCTAAAAAGTGTTTTTCCTCTGCGCCTGTCACCTATTCAGCCCCGACAGTCTCTGCTGTGAACCTCGCTCCTCTCCCCACCTTACGTCTGTACTCTTGGCCCATGCAAAGATGATAGTGGAGAAACAGTTGCTGGGCTGAGCTTATGATTCTTTTCCTTAAATCCTCAGGAGTTTACTCACCATGTGCTTAGTCATCCTCACGCAAGTCATTCACCACGCTCCATATATTCATTAAATGAAAAGCCAGTGTTATGTTTTACAAGACAGAATCTTACAGAGAATCACTTAAGACGAAATACAATTGGACATTCTGATTTTCATTGTTAACCACCAAGTCTCACTCACAAATGCCACCTAGACACTCGCTCCTTCTGTCCCTCTCCTGCTCTCTGCATCACAGTGTAGGCTGAAGCACAAACACCCCTTCCTGCACTGGTATTTGTTAGTTATCACAGTTCGTTCAGAGGAGCCAGCGCTGACCAGGAGGCATTTGAGTGGTATTTTGGTTGAAAGCCTCTAATTCTAGCTTCACTCCTCTGTATTGCAGAATTGAAGATCTGAAAGACCTTTCCTCTTGGTCCTTCTCCCACCAATTGACCTCAGGCTGGCTGGCTCCAGGATTCCTGATCTTGACAAAGTCATTGACTCCCTGAATGTTATGCTACTCATTCTTTCTTTAGCCAAGCTTATTTTTCAGTAAACATACCAACTGGAGTCCTCAAACATTCCTTATAAGCCATTCATTCCTTTATAAGGAAAGATTCCTTATATTCTTTCCCACTTGACCAGTTGCATTGATTGACTTATAGGTTTTCCATACTGAATCACTTTAACAAAATCCTCATTTATTCATTTAATCAGCACATGTTGAGTGTTAAATTTTACTTTAAAAAACATATTCTTATAGGGGACTTGCCTAGCACGGATGAGGCCTTGGGTTCAATTCCCGGCACCAGAAATAGAATGAGTGTTCTTAAATGTACTATGGCCTAAATTATTGTTAAAATTTTTAGTAGCTCATGAAATGTTGCTCTTTGTTCATGTTGTTAGTGTGCACATTGCTTTTGTCTTACAGATAGATGGGCAAATAGATATTCATATACTTCTATGTCTTTCTAGTTTCATTAGTATCAAAGCTCTCTCCTGACAGTGAACTCCAGCAATCTTTGCATAGACCTACTCTACCCTACACTGCCTTGTTACACAACTATGATTTTTACTTGTGTTGGTTCCCTTTCTCCCCTCCCCAAGCATCTGACTGTCCCCTTTCCAAGGTCACTTTGTTCTGGTGTCTTGGCGGGAAGGGCACTATCCTGAGCTATCCTTCCTCCACTCAGTGCTGCTCCCAGCCTCAGGGAGAGGAGGCAGCCCTTCATTTTATTGTCTTCATCCTTCATTTCCTCCATTGACATTCACACAAGTAGTTATGGACAGTATACTTTTATGGGAAACCAAGGAGGGCTAACTTCACAGCACAGCAAACAATGCGGAATCAAATGTGACACATCACTGTCCTAAAGTCTCCAGGCCACCTACATTGTAGAGATTTCTTTCCCAGAAAGAAAGGAACTTTCCTCTGGTCCTGGTTTACTGCCGTCCTCTTCGGCCCTCCTCCTCCCCGGTCCCTCCTCCAAGGGCCTGGCCTGGCCATCTTGAGGGGCTACCCAACTTCCTCACACCCATTCTCTGCAGAAACCCAAGTCCTTTCAGTTTGCTCCACTCCACAGAGAAATCCAGCTGTCTGCCACATCTGGGCTATGCCTTTCTCAGGCTGGACGCTCCACCGAAGTATTTTCCTAAACAATGTTATCTACCCCAAAAATCAATTCTGCAACTTCCCTATAGTTGAAAGGCCTGAAATCAGTTGTCTTTTTAAACATCATTTTTGTTCTTACCACTACACATGTGGGGACCGTGTCTCATTTCATAGTGACTTACATGTGAGAGACTCTAATGTTGCTCTTCCAGGCTTTTGGTCTTAACAAAAGCACTTGCATTTCAGGAGTGTGTGAAAAGGAGAGGAAAGAAAAGGAAGGAGGTGAGCTGACTGAGGTTGAATCATCAGACTGCTTGGAACGCAGAAGAGGTGTGTCCATGGCAGGAAAGGGTTGAGTTTTGAATGCATCGAGCTTGAGGTATCCAGAGGATACCATCAGATAACAATACCCAGAAGGCAACAGGAATACAGATGTTGATCCTCAAGAGATGAGCTTGTCTCTTGGAGTTGGGCATCTTTGGTGAGGATATGAGAAAAGTCACTCGGAATGCCAAGGAAAAGAAGAAACAACGGCAAGGGACAAGATGGTATATATGAGCCAGTGGTGTTCTTGGAGACCAAAGAACAAATGGGACCAGATGTAATAATCAAATTCATATAAAAGAAAATGTAAGAATAAAACACTAGAAAGGTTTCAGAAAAAGTCAGAGTCTGGACAAGAAGGTCTATTATTACACTTATTTATCATTGTGGTCAAAGTCAATTTTATTCAACACGAAATAGGAAGTAACCAAATAACAAAGGAAAATAAGAAGGAAAGGAGGAAGAAAGAATGTCAAAATATTATCAATATCTGCAAATAATGAAACTGTCTAACTAGAAAATCCAAGAGAACCAATAAAAACCACTGGACCCCAGAGTGTAATAGTAGCCATTTACAAAATGAAAATTGTTTTCCTACTACAATCTCTCAAACAACCACTTAGAAAGCATAACGGAAATGTGTTCGAATAAATACCACTCACAATAAAAACACAAATAAGGAATGCACGAAGGTTGGAGATGCACAGGAAGGAACGTAAGGAAATTGCTTTCCTGTGGCCCACGTTCTGAGTGGAGGTGGTACCCTGGGTTTTGCTGTAGCTGCTAAATCCCTTGTTGTATAACAAGTTCCCAGACCATAGGATGTCGTCTTCCCTCTGTTCCTCATACAAAATCTGCTAGACAGCTCAGTACAGCAGAAGAGGGCCTACACGACCTGATTCATCCTGTTTTATGCATTTTTCTCAATTTGACTAAAATGTTAGAGACTTAACAAAAAGAAACAATCACTTTGTGAACTAACGAGAAAATATCCCTAAATGGGAATTTTTAATCTAATCAGCTTCCCCCAGCTTGAGACCTAATAGTTCCACGGATTTAGTGATCATATTTTTGTTAAGTTTCTTTGACTCAACTAAGCACATTTTATAAAAATGAGGCCAGGTATGGTGGTGCACACCTGTAATCCCAGCACTTAGGGGTCTGAGGCAGGAGGATTATTTCAAGTTCAAGGCCAGCCTGGGCTACATAGTGAGTTTAAAGCCAGCCAGAAATACATAGTGAGACTCTGTCTCAAAAACAAACAAACAGAAAGACTATAAAAATGAATCTACTGGCATTTGAGAAATAAAAATGCTTAAGGAAATTCAAACAAACAGGAGCATAATAGAATGTTATAATTTCCACTTCTCTGAGGACAAATAAAGTTGAACTCCTCTTCATAGAGGACTTCTGAGTTTGACAGTATTCTGACTTCGATAACCTGAAATTGCTCCTGGTCGAAAACTACTGAAAACAGATAAAATATAGCAACTTTCATTTAAATACAGAGTTGAGCTTCCAAGAAAGTAAGACAAATCCTTAAAGACCAAAGGAACTACCTGGTATTAGAGAACCTGCATTATTTATCAAGAAGCTTAAGCCAGGTGTGGTGGTTCATGCCTGTAATCCCAGCTACTTGGGAGGCTGAGGCAGGAGGATCATGAATTTGAGCCCAGCCTGGACTATTTAGCAACTTCGTGAGGCTCTGTCTTAAAGTAAAAAAATAAAATAAAAAAGGCTGGAGATGTAGCTCAGTGAGAAAGCCCTGAGTTCTACCCCTGGTACTGCAAAATTAATATATAAACTATATTTAAAATAATATACTTTTTTAAAGTGTAGGGTGTACATAAAAAGGTTCTCAAATTATAGGAGTACAGCAGGATGAATTTTTACAAACCGAACATATCTATATCACTAGCCCACAAGCCTCTCTGATGACCTATCCAGTCCCTACCCACACCTCCAAGGGAAACCTATCCCCCGATCCCAACTTCAAACAGCATTGAATTATTTTTTGTGTAGCTGGACTTTATATAATGGAAACATGCAGTACGTACTCAGTTATGTCTGCCTCTTTCGCGTAACATTCTGTTTGTAAGACTTAGTTATGTTTTTGCCCTTAGTTGTAATTTATTCATTCTCATTGCTATTCAACAAACCAGTGTATGAATGTACCACATTTTCTTATCCTTGCTACTGCAGATGGATATTTAGGTTGTTCCCACTTTGGAGTTATACTAAATAACACTCTGGTACCAGGGTACATGCTTTTGTTAGCATATCTATGCAATGGTGGGGGGTGAGTGTATGCTTTAGGGGAAAGTTGCCTGGCCCAAGTGTATATTCCTATATTCCTACAAAATATAGTTATAAAGAATATACATTTTTTGCAGCAGCACATGGAACTTTTTCCAAAATAGGCCATATTTTAGGTCATAGAGCATGCTTAAATAAATACAAAGAACTGAAATAATCCCCTGCGTACTAGTGGATCCTAGTGGAATGAAGCTAGAAATCAAAAGCAAAGAAGCCATGGAAACTACATACACACATAGATGTTAAATAATACATTAGTGAATAATCAATAGATCGCAGAAGAAACAATAAAAGAAATTAAAATGTTCCTAGAATCAAATGACAATGGCAGCACAATATAACAAACCTATGGGACACAGCGAAAGCATTTCTAAGAGGGAAGTTTCTGGTTGTGAACGCACACAGAAAAAGATTAGGGTGATCCCCAGTAAATAACCTCATGATGCATGTCAGGGTCCTAGAAAAACAAGAACAATTCAAATCTGAAACTAATAGAAGGAATGAAATTACAAAGATCTGAGCAGAAATTAATACTAAAATATATATATATATAAAGCACCCATTAATCAAAGAATTGGTTCTTTGGGAGGATGAAAGGGGATCCAGGGGTGGGATGAAGGAGATGGGAAGGGGAGTGAAAAAGATCGACATGTGATATGTACATGTACCACTTCCCTGAGATGAATGTCTTTACTATGTATGGCAAACATACACTGATAAAAAAAGGGGGGTAAAAAAGAAAAAACAAGACCAAAAACTATATACAGCTATAAAATACTGACAGTGTAGTAGATGCCGCCAGACAGTTTTCCAAAGTGGTTGTACCAATTTATATTCCCACCTGCTGTATATGAAATCTCTACCAATACTCAGTATTGTCTTTTTCATTTTAGCTATTCTGGTGGGCATATAATAGTATTGAACTGTGGTCATAATTTGCATTTTCTTACTGGCTGTTGAAGTTGAGTGCCTTTTCATGTTTCTGACAAGCTGGGTTTCCTCTGTTACAAATAGCCCATACAATCTTTTGGTCACTTTTCTATTGGGTTGTCCACCTTTTTCTTACTGATTTATTCATTCTGGATTCAAGTCCATACATATATTTTAAAAATTCAATGTCTTCTTTTCATTGTCTTAGTGGTATCTTTTGGTACATATAATGGTTTGTAATTCAATAGAGACCAATCTATCCGTTTGTCTTACTTTTCTCATTGCTGATACAAAATACCTGGCACCCACGAGTTAAAGGAGGAGAGGTTTACTTGTAGAGGTTTCAGTCCATAGTCATCTGGCTCTAAGGCAGGGTGGGATTGCAGAGGGGCATCACAGAGGAGAAACAGTCCATGGTGGGGAAGGCAGAAGGCAGCCAGCAGCAAGCAGCCAGCAGCCAGCCTACCTTTCCCTTTTATCCCATCAAGGCTATCAGCCTTTTGGGTGGTGCCACCCAGAACTATGCTAATTCCAATCAGTGGAATAATTTAGTGCCACACACCCTTAATCCCAGTATCACACACCCTAGATCCAGCCAGCTCCAAAAAGTCCCCCATCATGAGTTTATGAGGCTTTGGGGCGACATGGAGATACTCTTCAAAGTTTTCTTTTAAACAGTCTATTGTTTCTTATTTAGATAACAATCCATGTGGAATTTATTTTTGGATGTTGTGTGAGTCAGGGATCAAGTTTCATTTTGTTGCATGTGGATCTCGATCAACCCGGCACCATCCTCTTCCACTAGGATACCACCTAGTATGCGTGACTCCATTTCTCCTCTCTGTTCTGTTCAAGTGCCATGCTGCTTTGGTTGCTACAGATTTACAATAGGTCTTTTTCTCATATTGTGTAAGTCCTCCAATTTTATTCTTCTTCAAGACTGCCAGGAACTTGAATTTTAAGTGACATATAAAGATGAGAAAGTAGAGTTGAAATTTAAGCTCAGGAATGGCTGAAAGCCCCTCTCCAAAAACCAATACCAAAACCAAACAAAAACCTCTCAGAACAAGACAAAAAAACAAATAAACTTTGCCTTTCACTGGGTTTGGAGTGAAAATCACTTTTCGAATAGTCTAATGATCTCCAAGCTAAAAAAAAATCAACATAAAAGCTGAGTGTGGAGGCACGTGCCTATAATCCTAGCAGCCTAGGAGGCTCAGGCAAGGGGATCCAAATTCAAGCCTGGCCTGCACAACTCAGTGACTTATCAAGACCTAGTCTCAAAATAAAGGGCCAGGGATGTAGCTCAGTGCAAAGGCCCTGGGTTCAGTCCTCAGTACCATAAAATAAATTAATCAATTAATAATTTAAAATTAATTTTTTTTACAGCAAACAAAACTGTTCTGAAGGAATCTAACAGGAGACAAAGCCTGGATTAAGATAAATTCTTACAAAATTATAAAATAATAGAAAAAAAATCTGTTGTGAATATCACTATATAAAGGGCAAACTTAGTCACTCCCAAGAATCTCAGGCAACAGAATTATTGTATAGAGATTATTTTAAAGTATTTTAAGATAATTAAATGTTTTTTAAAAAGACATCATTAACATCAGAGAAAGTAATATTTTTTAAAGATTAAGCTGACTTTAAAAGGAATAAAAAAATTACAAGGAATGAAGTAATATTCCTTGAAATTGAAAGTAGTCATTGATTCCATAAAAATGGAAGGTCTTAAAGAAATAATTGGCTTTACACATAAAGGCACAGCCATGACCCCTAATTAATGGACATTTTCTACTACAGGCATCAAGAAGCCATCTATGGTTGTGACATGCTTAGTGCCAGCAGACATGAAATAAGCAGGGCATGTTTAATGGACTGGACATCCCTACCAGCACTTCCCCAGGATATTTGCCTCTCTTAAATGTAACAGGTGGCATTTTAGTAAAACACCACAGAACAGGTAATGCTCAAAATTGAGCCAGCAAAATAAAAATTCAGAGAGCTTCCTAGTGACTAAGCAGTAAGCACTGGAGAGGTTTGTAATGCCACATAAGCAAAATGAGCCCCCATTTTGCCTGGTTGGGGATCAGATTGCATTGTAGGGAACTGACATAACTCTCCATATTGAATTCAACACTTTCCCCATCTGGCTGGTGGAACCAGCACAGGTTTTGGACTCAGATCTGCTGTCATACTCTGGTTCCATCACTTACTGCTCTATCTGGTCCAGAGCTGGCTTTTAGCCCCGAGGCCACCCTTCTTCTCCCGCTTCCAGAACCCTCTGCAGGAGCTCGGGACAAGATGGCTGCCCTTCTGCCCCTCTGAGTCCTGAAGCCCTCGTGAAAGAACAAGGCAGCTACTCGTCACAAACACCAGTGGCAGGCACATCCCTGAGATCTCAGTAACCACCCTGAGGTATCTCCACGTGTAACTTTCCCCACTCTTTAAGTGAAGAAATGAGACTGGTTTTTGTTTTTTTGTTTTTGCAAGATCACACACTAAATTATGCCAGACTCGAGATGTAAACTCTTATCTGTTCTCAGTTCTTAGGACGCCAAGTTGTCTGCCCTGTGGCTTGTTATGTATTCTCTAAGTTCATCTTCCTTCTGAAAAAAAGACAACTCATTTTTATAAAATGTGGAACACTGGCAAGTAAGCCAAAGGGCCCGGCTGATTTTCTCCTTGATAGTGCTGTGGCTTCATGATAGCATTATTACTGCATCACATTGGCCTGCTCCTTCTGGGCTGAGTGGCTGTGGGTGAGTAAACCCCTCACCCTGGATGGGCTTTATGGATGCTACTTTTAAAGCTGAGATGGCCATCCCAGAGGGTGGAAGAAAGCAATCAAACGTGGGATTCAGGGGAGCCATCCGAGGTAGATTCATGTTTTATGCACCAGCACATTCGAGGAGCGAGTTGGGTGTCCTCCGAAGGGCAGTGAAGGAACACAAGTGAAGTTCAGTTCTTTGTGTAAACAAGGGAGAGAGCATGTGTCTGAATGTAATTCCGCTGGCATCAAGGTCATTTTAGAGCTGGTGGAACTCTATTTGTCTTAGGAAATCTCGAAAACTTTTATAGGGAATTCGGAAAATATTTTCGGCCAGCAGGAAAGATAAAATCCGTGCACACAAAGTACAGGCATGGGCCCAGAGACTGAACAGACAGACTGCTGTAAAACCCCTGTTTAATAAGGCATTAAAATGACATCGACCTGGACACATTTAAAAAAAAAAAAAAAAAGGAACTATGAAAACAAATACCATTCACATAATTAGGATCTTATGCCTGAGGCCAGCCTCGATGCCAAGCAGGGACTCCCCTGCAGGAGTCGGAGCTGAGCCTGGTCCCAAAAGGAGGACTCGGCTAAGACAAAAGCGGCTCTGGGCCCAGGGCTTTTCCCACTTGAAATTGTTTCCTTGGCCAACATTTCTGGTCCTTGCACCGAGCAGTAGCCCAAATCCGGTTCCGGCTCCAGAGGCGCTGGTCCTGCCTGCTCCATGGAGACCAGAGGGCACCAACCGGGGTGGGCACGTGGACCGTCCTGTTCCATAAAGTACAAGGAGGCATTTGAAAGCCTGCACTGCTGAGTAAAACGGAGGGAGGGCTGGAAAGCGAACATTTGTTTATGAACATAGTTTCGAGGGGGGAAAAGGCGTCTTTTCACTGGCGGCTGCTGCATACGGAAGCTGCTGCAGAGCCGTTTCCTGCCACCGCAACTTCTGAAGAAGGAAGGCCAGGTGCACAGCAGTGCATTTCATTACCTCCCTCGCCGCCCCCCAGGGTAGTTTCCAAGGGGTTAGGGTTTGAAACAGGTTGAAGGAGAAAGAACTTGTCCTCTTATTACTTCCGGAACGATCGTTTGTGGGCACCAGTATTGTGCGTGGTCGGTGTTTTAGCAGGTCGGTGTTTAGCATTTGAATTCTAAACCAGATTGTGTGTCAGGTGCAATTTCTGAGCCCTTCTACCTTCTGCCTTCTCGTTCTCTCTTTTTAAAATTCTCCTATGAATTTATGTCTGTGATAAGTAACTTTCTTTAAGGAATCATGTAAAGAAACATGTGACTCTCTGAATGTGCTTCTCATGTTCCAATTCTTCTTCTTGAGCATTTCCTTCTCTTCCAAGAGATCATAATCACCAGACAAATTTGTAAACAAGAGCATGGAGAAAGGAAGAGACAAAGAGAAAGACAGAAAAAAGAATGAAAGGAACAATTAAAATCTATGCACTTTCTGGGGCTAATTTAAATTGAACCAGTTGGTTTCATTTTGACATACAAAAGAAAAATTCAGGCCATAGGGCCTTAGACTTTCATTAAATTCAGCCGAGTTCTAATAATGCACTGGTTTGTTAAAAGCGTGAAAAATGTCATTGCTGAGGCCGTCCCGAAGCAGCAGCCTCAGCTCTCGGCTATGACTCATGTTTCCTCCATGGCTGCCTGGGCTGTAAAGTTGTGGGCAGGATATTTAAGGTCCAGTGAACAGGCTCCTTGAATTTTTCTTACCATTTGGCTGGGATCATGTCCCAATTAGCAGTCGTGCCGTACAGAGCAAGTAGCTGGACAGCTAAAAGTGAAAGAGGGGCTGGGTGCTTAGGGCTGTTGTAAATGGTTAGTCCAAAAGAGTAGCGCAAAACATAGAACTTAGTTGCCGGCAGGAGTCTGCTGGAGGAAATGAAAGGATCAACGGCACAAGAGGGGCACTGTGGCCGATTGTTCCTGAGCACAGCCTCAGGCTTTTCTGTGTGCGCCGGAAATTGACCTCCTCCAAAGCTGAGGATGCAGGCAGTGTGAGGATAATGATAAGGCACATGACGATGCTAAATCATCTACTTCTCAGAGCTGGTGAGATTGGGCGATGCCTTGGCAACCGTTCCCCCTCCTTCGACTTTAAAAGCAGAGGTGTTTTTCATGAAAATACAGACATGAGCATGGATTGGTACTAATTGGACCGGATGCTCAGTAGTCACAGTCCCTTTCATTTCTTACTGTCTTTATTCAGAAGCATCTCCTTTGGCCTAAGAACCAAGCCTAGAAAACTGGCAAGACAGGTATTACTCATCCCCTTTTATAATTCAGACAACCGAGGCCAAAATAGACTGAGGGAATTCCCCAAGGTCTCTGACAAGAGAGTGGCAAAGCTGGACATTTCTTTCAATGTTAGATTTAGTCCCAGTACCACCAAGTTTGGCAGTGGATTTTGGATAAAGGGGAAACTCTCAAGCTGCCCCTTCCTGGAGGCAAACTGTTCCTTCAGTGTCTTTGAATGTTGTCCTGCATCCTGGATGAGCCCCAAACCCCTGGAAATGTGAGGTTCAGGGGCTGGAAAGGCCCGGCAGAATTCTTCCCAGCACAGCCCTCCTGCCGCCTGCAGTTGGCATTGTACACTCAACTGCACACAGATCTAGGCTTTGGCATCTGGTGAAGGAGGCTTAACTGTGAGACAGGAGAAGCAATAAAGTCCTGAAAAGCAATAAATAGAATTTCCCAGGAAAAAAAAAAAAAACAACTCACATCTTTTAAGCATTGAAAATGAAACCTGTGCGGAGTGGGATCCCATGCTGGGGGAAGGGTGACAACTTGAGCACACGTTTTGTCTGTATTATTTCATTTCTATAGCCTTGCAGGGAGAGTGGGCAGTATTTTATGACCCCTAATTAACATGCAGGGATATGGAGGGTCACAGAGATTTGGCATATATCTAATAAGTGGTAGGTTCCAAAACCTAAAGCCCTGGTAAAGCCCTGGGAAGGGTGGCACAGAGCCCAGAGTGGCAGAGGAGTGGCAGAGGTCCCAGCCTGCAAGTAGAGCCCCATGGTGACTTGTTTATCACCCTAGAGTTGCCACACTTTTTTTAATTTCATCTCCCTTCAGCAAAGCACTTTAAAACACATACCACTAATATACTATTTAAAGTTTACTTATTAATTATTCATATGTACTACTGTACTAACATAGACATTAGCTATTGGAAAAGGATGAGATTGAAATAAATAGAAAAAGAAATTCTAGTATTTCCTTCTCTTTACTTTGGAGAGTCCTGGAGTCTATATTCAGACAGAGCCCCTTTCTAACTAAGAAATTCATGATTGCAGACATTATTCATGCAATCACAGTCTTGCAGGGCTGCAAGGGTTGTGAGAAACTTTGTCGAGAAAGGAAAAGGAAACTCAGAAGAGGGCAGGTCGCACAGCAACATGTGACAGTCCTGGGACTGGGCCACATCGCTTCACACCCAGTCCCCAACTTTTTTCACTGTTCTACACTGATATAAAAAGAAGCCAAAAATTCATTTTCTTGGGCCAGAAAATTACCTTTGGGTCTCCATTGTGACAGCCAGACCTTAATGAACGACCCCACCATGCTGTGTCTGAAGTACCTTCAGGTCCATCTGCTGTCCTGAGGAGACCCTTGTGGCTTTTCAGTCCAGGCCACCAAGCCTGTGGGTCAGGCCACCAGCACACCAGGTCCTGGAAGAAGGAAGACTGTGCTGCACTGCATTTAAATGTATTAAAAGCCACTCACATAATTTCCATTGTCCCTGATATAGCTACATCATGTTAGACCCAGCCCTTGCTTCAGCCACCCCGGCTAGCAACTGTGGGTGTTAAAGCACAATGACTCCCAAACAAGCCTCTTCTGGGTCATCCAAGGAAGCATATGGTGACCAGGAGTTGGAAAGACAAGGAAAGGACACCCTAGCCTGCCCCAACCCCAACCCCAACCCCAAACCAAGCAGCTGTTTTAGAGGTCCCTGAATTCTTTACTAACTCTGCTGGCTTGGACCAACCTGCCTCATCCGCATGGGGAAGGTGAGAGCCAATGTGATGACCCCCCTCTTTTTACCAGCTAACTGTGAAGTGGGGAGCAAGAGATGACCCAGTTGTGATGGGCAGTTGGGGTCAGTGGGAGTGATGGTGAATCATCACCCTCTGAAAAGGTAATAATCCTCTGCCATTTTGTACCCTTCGAGTTATAAAATTACTTCGAGTTATAAAATCACTTTTAGAAACATGTTTGTTTTCTTTTCAGTAAACTCAAAATCACTAAAAGTACGTACTTTTTGCATTCAGGGAAAGGGAGCAAGGTGACACAGATGACAGAAGGCACAATAATGATGATGATGACACCTTAAAGAATGATCAAATGCTTTGGATTGGAGGAACCTGGGTACAAAGCCTACTCTGACCTGGAGCAAGGTCCTCCTTGGCCTCTGTCTCCTCCTCTGTCCGGCAGTGCTGGTGACTACTCTCCTACTGAGTTGTTAGGAGGACTGGGCATAATATATTTTAGAGCACCAAGCCCAGGGCCCGATGACTTATTATTAACAAACTAAGTGGAAATTTTTCCTTTTCTCATTTTACAGATGAGAAAAATAAAATGCAGAGAGCATTTCAGAGTGAATCTGAAATCTGAAGCAGTACTGTTCCATTAAAGGGGGCTGTAAAGAGGGGTGCTAGCATTTGTCGAGTGACTACTTGGTGTCGAAACATCAGGGGCAGCGACTACACCAGGCCCTTTCACACAGGTGAAGTTTCCACCATCCTAGGAAACAGATGTATTCAGCATTAGAATTGATGGCCTAAAAGAACAACCCAGAAAGTGACAGGGCCATGTCTTGAATGCAGAATTTCTGGCTCAAGTTACAACTTGTCCCACAACCTGCAGATGCTGAAATCTATGTCCTTGGGCCAGGCTCCCTTTAGTGGGATGGAGATAAAATATGCAAAAGCAGCAGCCATTCTTGGTAGAAGCCTAGAAAAGAAAAAGAGCAAGGTGGAGCAGAGGCCTAAACTAGAAAGGTGGAAAACAGGCTTAAAGCATCCCTGCACCCAGTCTTCCTCAAATCTCTGATGCTGGAAGACTTCTGCAGCTTCACTGCCTGGGATTCCAAAGACTGTACAGCAATTGGATCTTTGTTCTTGGTCAATTCCTGATTCCAAAGAACCTTTCCTGGAACTCCTAGGCCAGCCCGGAAAAGGGAGAGACACACAAGCCTGCCTCAGAAGGAGAAGGCCCAGACAGCCCTTCCTGGGCTGAGCCTTTCCCCTGCTGGGTGTTCTACACTGAGAAAGTAGGACTGCTGGAGAGATGGCAGGAAGGAGAGTTCATTTTCCCAATCATAAATAAGAGTAAGACTTTCCACCTTCCAAATTAGAGTGAGGCTCCTTAAGTGCCGCAAACTTTCACTAGCTTTTATCTGAAAGAGTCTGCCAGTTTCTTGAACCCAAAGTGAAAGGCTTAGCCAAGGAGCAGCTGGTAGGACAACAAAACAGGTATATGAGGTAGCCATCATAAATGGTTCCTTCTAGATCTTCTTCCTCTAACACACATACACACACTATAACATGGCCCCCCCAGTTTCTTTTGTACTGCACACAAATCATACTAAGAAATATTTTGCATAAAGGATATATATATTTATATATAAAATTGATTGTTATTTAATGATCTATAGTTTAGCTACAATTTGTTTCTTTTTAACATTTCAAATGTTCTTGAAATCAAACTCTATATTATGCTTCTCTTTTTCACTTAATTTTAAATTAGTTTCCATGTCATTAGAGACTCTCCAAACACAATTTAAGTGACTGCATCATATTCCAGAATGTGAGTACATCATAATTTACCAATTTACTTTCTGCCAGTTTGGGGGTATGAATACCACAATGAACCACTATAGGGCATGTGACTGTTAATCCTAATTGTCAACTTCATTGGAATAAGGAATTCCCAGCAGGTTAGTAGAGCACACTCTTGCGTGTGTCTGGGTGGGTCGTGGAGGCATGGCTTGGGAAGAGATCCCTGGGACCCCTGCTTGAAAACAGTGTTGTAGGGAGTTAGTTCCCCAGGATTCATTTTACCATGCTCAGCCATTCAGGGACTCAGAGGCCACTGCAGATAGGGCTGAGTGCTTCCACTGACAGCAGACCTTAGTATGGTCCATATGATGCTGGTTTTACTGGCATCGAGAATGCAAGAGACTTGAAAATGCTGGAACTGTTGAGACTTTGGGGAATGGATTATATCCTAGTTGTATGTGGGATAGTTGTATTATGTTAGGCAGAATTATGAACTTGCTATATCTTTATTTGGAGATAAATATAATTTAAGAAGATGTTTTGGGGTGTGAAGTTGTCACGGGGTATATTGTGAACATTAATCCTGATTGCAAACTTGATTGGATTAAGGAAAAAACCTAACAGATTAGTAGAGTACACTCCTGAGTGTATCTGGGTGGGTCATGGAGGCGTGGCTTTGGGTACTATATATGGCCCCTCATCCATTCCTCTCTGGCACTCTTCTGCTGTTCTGCTTCCCAGCTGTTGTGAACTGAGCAGCTTTGCTCCACCCTCTCCCATAACCTTCCTGCATTGGAGTTTACCAGCCACAAACTGAATCTCCTAAAGTGTGAGCTAAATTAGACCTTTTCCCCTTCAAGTTATGGGCATTGGGTATTGTGTCTTCGCAACAGGAGAGCTATTAATACAGAGCATTAAGCTGTGTCCGTATTTCTGGTTATTTTCTTTAGGATATGAGCACTTTTAGAGTCTTTGCCCATGCAACCAAATTGCTTTTTCCAGAAAAGTTGCTGCTCCCACCAACAATGACTGAGAGAAGCTCCCACATCTTTTCTTCTTCGTTTACTAATCTGTTAGACAAAAGTTGGATGTTATGTTTTAATTTGCATTTGAGATTATAAGTGAACTTAGTTTTTTTTCTGATTGATCATCCATTCCTTTTAAGAGCTATCTGATCCCATGTCCCACCTCCACACCCCCACCCCTCACTCAGTTCCAGATCTCCAAGGCTCAGTCCTCTGTGACAGCCCTCACTAGCCTCCAGCCAGCCTAGCCCTATGGCCACCTGCCTGGGTGTTTATGCTCCATCCTCGGCTCCTGAATGGCCCCTTCCCGTCTGACTCTACAGCCCCCGCCATTGCTCACAGCCACCCCTTTCCCGCCACTGTCCCTGGCTGGTCTCTCGTGGCTTCTGTACCTGTAGATATCCCTTGCTCTGCCTCCCTGAAGCCCCACGCCAGGGGGCAGAACCAAGTAGGAACCCAGAATTTTCTAGTGGGCTGCCAGAGGTTATCATCTGTTCCTGACCAGTGCTGACAGGGGTGCCCTTGTCGCTCTGACCTGGGCCCAGTGAAAAGTGGAGGGCCACAGAGAGGGCCCAGCCTGCTGAGACTGTGCAAATCTCTTATCTTTTCCTTCCCCATTTTTCTTCCTCTCCCCATTATTTTAACTCAGTCTTTAATTTTCACAAATGATACAATTTGATGGTTTGGAGTTTTTGCAGGAGAATTTCTGTGATCCTCCATGCCCGGGGGCCTGTTTGCCCTTGTTGGAGAAGAGGGACACTGGATGCTCTGCAGACCCCGTCAGGCTGCGGTAACAGGCAGGGCTGCTGCGTGAGCGGCACACTGCAAACCTGGTCCTCCTTAGTGAGATTTCACAGAAATCCCACTGGAGATTTTTCGGCCCCTGATCTGTCTACTTTCCTTCATAATGATGAATGGCTGAAAAGAAAACTATCTAATCTCCAAACTGCTGGCTTTTTTTTTCCTATTCTTTCTTCAAGGAGAGAAAGAAGAACACAGTCACATAAAACAGAGTCCTTCATCGCCTGCTCCTCAGGAGACGGTTCTTTCCCTTTTCATCCTAAGCCTGTTTCTGATCTGTGATGGGCTCTCATTGAAAGCTCCAGCCCCGTCCCGTCTAATCAGCTGCGACAGACGCTGCAGTTGCTTAGGCTGCCCAGTCAGAATTGAACTGATTACCCAAGCCTCTCTGCCATTTTGTTCTGTGCACAATTGCTTAATAGCTGTCACCTTGGCTTTCAGTCCTGGCTGGCTTTGGGCTGACTGGTTCCCATTACTTGGGATGGCCAGTGCAAGTTCATCACCTTTACAGGATGTCCTCGATTGATTCCGTATGCCATGGAGACCTGCGATACATTTGCATAGCGGCGGCAGGGGGGTGGAACAGAAATCTCACAGCAGAGGACCTGCCGGGTTTTCCCGCAGGGCTCGCCATGTTTGAATCATTACCAGGACTTCTTGTCAGGAGTTTGGCCTCTGCTGACATAACTGCTAATGAATTTGTAAATTTGTTTAAAAATACAAAACAACCTAAGCTGTTCTAACCTTTGCTGTCGCCACCTGCTGCCTGGGTGGGGGCAGCAAGCAGAAACTGCACTTTTTCTGGCCTGAGCTTGTGCAGGTCTTTGAAACGACAACCTCTCCCTCTCCCACCCCCTTTCCAGGTCCCAGGAGCAGGAGAGCCAGGCTTGGAGGGAGACATCGTTCAAGTGAAATCCTTTGCACTGGGAACTACTTCAATTAGACAGCAGGGGGAATGTTAACATGCCCTACGGCCTTTTAAGTGGGTTTTAATTTTATGTTGTAAGATAAGACACTGCAAGGCTGGGCCACTGCTCCTCCAGCAGGCTCCATTAGTGGCGCGAGCTGAGGCCTCTTGACCCTCTGAGGCCCAGCTGAGGCTGGAAGTTGGTTTGGTTTTTTAACAATTTGTCAGTTTGACCCGGCTTCGCTTTTCCTTCTCCCTTTTGTTATTTCGGGCTCTTCTGCTGCCGAGGGCTGTTGGGTTGGGTAGCCAAGCCGCCCCGAGAGGCCTGTCCCTGGGCTGGGAGCAGAGCCCTGGAGGCAGCTGCCCCTGGCCATGTAGCTTAATGGCAGTGGGCTCTTTTCCCCTTCCCAGGCAGGGCACAGCAGCAGCAGACACTTGTCACGTGGCAGGCTTCTGGGCCGATGATGTATGACCTGCTGGTGCTACTGAATGGTGCCCTTTGTTCCAGGAGATCCCATGTGCCCCCTTTTTATTAAGTTGTTGATTCAGAGGGGCAGGAAAGTTCCACAGATCCCACTGCAGGCCCAGCTCTTGCCGTGCCCAGGTGGGGCAGCACAGGCACCACATGCTTCCCAGAATGCTGGCAGGAAGCTGCGGACTGCTTCACGACAAAATACCCCTTAAGGAGCAGCTTTCTTAACCTTGGACCCCGCCAACTGTGTGTCGGGAGAGTGCCTGGAAAAAGAACATCTAACCTTCTGCCCAAGTTCTAGAAGGTGTGGAGTCTCCCAGACAGGACACTGAGGTCTGCAGTGTCCCCAGAAGGACACTAGCTGCAGAAAGGAAAGAGCCCCCCTTCCCTGTCCGCTGGACCGAGAAGCCAAAGGTGGGAGCTAACAGTTCAGGGAGGAAGGAGCTTGGCTTCCATTCTTCAGGATGAGACCCAGCCAGAGAGCACCCTGGAGCCACGCAGGAAGGGCTGTGTGAAAACAAGACAACACTAACTTCTTCACCACCAGGAAATTGCTGCGTCCTGAGGAGGATGAGGATTGAAGGGCACCCCTCCCCTTGCCTCTCTTCTCCTGGCTTCCAGACAAGGGTGAGCAGCCTTGGGGAAGGAGCCATGAAGGCAATGGGCAAGAGGAAAAGGCTGCAAGGCAGGGGCACCAGCAGCACCTTCTAATCCAGTGGGGTAAACCCAGACTGGATTTCATCTGCTTTCTCTCTCCATCTTATGGCTGCTTCAGGGACCTAGTGAAGGAATGGGCAAGAGGAGGGCCTTGCCAAGATTTGACTCGTCCTCTCTGGCATGGAGACAGCTGATAAACTCTGACATCTGGCTGCTCCAGGAAGCCCCAGGCTCTGGCTCTGGCTCTGGTTCTGACTTGGTCTTCAGTTCTTTTTCCAAAACAGCTACACAAATCCCACCATGAATTCTCTATTTATGAAACCACTTCCCTAAAACTGCTGGGTTGTGTGTTGACTGCTAAAAAGTAACAGACTCTCACCACCTGTTCCGTCTTTCTTGGACCTGGAGTTTAGCCCCATAACCTGGAGAGTACCCCATTTCCCTGAAAATAAGACCTAGGTGGGAAATAATCAGCCTTGAAAACTAGAGATCCAAAATGCCTATCCCAAACAGCCTAGCCTTGCCTTACCTGCCATCACTATTCTCTCGCTCAGTGGTTCCAAGGACAGGCTGAGCAGGGCTGGTATTTTTGATTTCTAGTTTTCAAGGCTGATTATTTCCCAGCTAAGTCTTATTTTCAGGGAAACGTATAAAAGATCAAAGGTGCACTATCTGTGGGTCCTAAATTACTTCATTCTGAAATTGGTGGCTCTGTGGCACAATGTTCAGAGACAATGAGGGCCCTACCTAGCACTTGAGAAAAAATACAAGCAAAAGGGGAGCCAGACACCACTGCTAGGCCAAGAATGACAAGCCAGTAATAAAAAGCATCCACACACTTCACAGTTGTAAGATGGCTTTATGTTCTGACACGTAAAATAAAATGTCCATGCTATATAACAAAACACTTGAAGTTTCATATCACCTGTTAGCTAATGTGTTTTCTAATAAAGCTTTATCTGTAGTGTGTGTTTATATAATATATATGCTTTATCTAAACCATTCTTAGTTTTTAATATCAAACATGTAATAAAAATTTAAATAGATGTCTTTCCAAATACCCCCACCAGCATTCATTTTTATTAAGTTTATTCATTTGTAAAAAGCAAAGCTGAATTTGACATGCGGCCCGCATTTGTGAGATAGATATATATATTTATTCATTTATTTATTTATATAATATATAAATAGCTATTCAGCATGCAAAGAACTGAGTGATTTCCCAAATTTAATTTAGAACTCACACCAGCCACCATGATGGTCTGGTGATGTCCAATACTAGAGGACAGGGCTGAGGACTATGAGATCACCCCCTGGAGAAAAATTATCTTCGCTCCTCTGAGCACACTGGCTGAATTTACTGGGAGAAACTCATTTTTCTCAATTCTCATTTGCAGTTCCTGTTCCAGAGGCATGGATTTTTCCAGGAGCAGAAAGGGCCCAGGAGAGATGCCTGGCATCAGCCCTGATGGGGCTCCGGAGGACACTGCCTGGTGAGGTGTACATGGTGACCGATAGCCATGGGATGCTGAGGGTATGAGACAGGCCAATGTGTGCACCCCAGAGAGAGACTGCATGTCGGGGACCTGAGGGAAGCGTTTTGTACTTTACCACAAACCCTGAATGATGGCAGGGATGCTATCAGTTACATTTTCCCTACTCTTGGGGGAGAAAGGAAGAAAACATTTAAAGATACCCATGAGGTGGCACCTAGCACACGACCCTGTCTGAAAGTCACCCCCCAGACCTTGGAGCTCCAGGAATCAACCTTCAGGCCACCAACTGAGCTCCAGCTCCACTCTAAAAGCACACTTGGCAGCTTGAGTAGTCTCCCAGACTCTCCAGAAGCCAAAGGGGGGGACCCTGTGCTCCCGTTGCATGTGGAAGGCACCCCAAGGTGTGCAGAGGCCTCCACCCAAGCAAAGAGAATCTCTCCCTGCACCAGAGACAGACTTCAACTCCTGGCCCCTGAGTGAATCCAACCATGTTATGAAAACCTCTAAATAACTCAAATGAATCCTCCATTCCTATCCCATCCCCGGGCAGGTCAAGAGGGTCCCAGGTCCTGCAGCCAAAATCACTTCTTATATAATTGGGTCTTTCTTGACCTGGCCTCAGCTATGTGGCAGAAGACAGATGCTCTCCCTACATACATGAACAAGCACATACACACACATGCACACACGCATACACACATGTACACCCTTTGAAATACCTTCCTGGGTTTCTTGGTAGTGCGGGCCACCCACAGAGGTTAACACTGATTGAGAGGGTCCTGGGGCTGTCAGGGAGATGTGCAATCATCCGTCAGTCCAGTTCTCTACAGTCCCCATTCCTGAATGATACTGTAAGGAAGATTCCCGGGTCAAGGAGAAGCTCTGAGAGTAGAGAAACTCATTGGCAGCGTTCAGGTGTGGAGAGGGCGGCTTCCTCTCACAGCCTGCGGGGAGGCCACGCTCTCTCGGGAAAGAGGCTGTGGGCCCCCGCTCCCGGACCTGAGATTGTGACAGCTGATTGTAGACACTGAAGTGGGCGTTTCCTGGTGGCTGGGAGCTCTGAGCAGAGATGGTGGGCAGCCGGGGCATCATAGTGGTGGCTGTGAAGTGTGCGGGGAAGGGCTGGTAGGGCACAGTCTCCATGGTCTGAACGCTGTAGCTGGTGTACGGTGAGACCGAAGTCCACATGTTACAGCTAAGGGGGGGCGGGGGCAAGTCGTCCACCCCAGACACCCCGGTAATCTCAGGCCCTGAACCTGAGTACATACAGGCTTCTCGGGGGGTCACCTCACTGCAATAGGAGGGGCTCAGCATCTGTTGGTCGTAGGGAGGGGGAGAACGGAAGTAATGATCCTCTGCCACCGAAGAGGGGGCCTCCAGATAGGATCGCTTGCAGGGTAGCTCCAGGTGGCGGGCACTGTCTGCTGGAAGACAGGAAATATTCAGGAAGAGTCATTTTCACCAGCCCTGGACCCAGAGCACCCCAATGGACAGTCTACCCTCGCTCTATGTCGCCACGTTACTCCCAGAGCCATTTTAATCAGCTACAGTTTTTACAGGTGACAGCACTGAAGAAGCAGTCAAATTATGGACCCTACTCTAAGGTCATGGAGGACACCACATCACTGGACACCAGGCGACATGCTGGGCTAGGCTGCACAGAGCTTTGGACCTTTGTTGACCTGGTTCTGCCCCGATGCACACTAGCGTTCACAGGGCAGGGTGGCCCTGGCCAAGGAAAGCAGGGGCGAAGCAGGCCTGAGGCAGCCAGACAACGAAGGCCATGATGCTCCTGCCTCAGTCTCTGCTCCTGAGGAGGGCTGCGGTTAGCTGCAGGCAAGTTTGTTTTTTTTGAAAGAGGAAGTTAAAGGAGACCCATCAGACAGTTATTACACAGATACCAACACAACTGTGTCAAAAGAACTAAGAAATGGAGTTGAGTTAGGGTGGTGGTACACGCCAGTGATCTCTGCATCTGGGGAGGCTCAAGCAGAAGGACTACATGTTTCAGCCCAGCTTGGGCAACTTGGTAAGACCTTATTTTCAAAAGAAAACGAAAAAAGGCTGGAGGGAGGCTAGGGATGTAGTTCAATATGAAGGCCCTAAGTTCAATCCTCCCCAGTAAAGCAAAAAGCAAAAAAGAACAAAGAAAAGAAATGGACCTGACCAGTGAAAAGGGTGTCATATTTTTTAGGCTAAGCTGGAAGTCTGGGGAAAGATGACATCAGATGCCACAAATCATGTCTGTGCATCTTTCAACATCCTCAATTATGAGGGCTTAACTCTGGAGTGTCATGCCCTCCCCTGGGATCCAGCAGTGACCTGGCCCGCAAGCTGGAGCAGCAGCCCACTCAACAAATTGAAGAACACTTCTCTGTGGCTTATCTTGGCCCTCTTCCTTCTGTTTTCTCCAGGGATTCATTCTGGGAGCTGTGTGTGTACACAGGGCAGGGTGGCCTGGGAGAGAAGGGGCTGAGTTCAAAGCCAGGACTCGCGGTGCCCTTTGGGCACAGGGCCCTCTTACCTGCCAAGGGGACCTGCTGCCCACCCTCACCCATCCCGGCTCTCCCTCTTCTCTCCCAGGTCCTCCCTTCTCCTTGCACTCAGCTCTTGGACTTGGCAGGTGGCCTAGTCACTCTAGGTCAGGAATGAGCAAAGGACCAGAGAGTAAATATTTCAGGCTTCGTGGGTCACACAGTCTGTGCCACAAATATCCAGCTCTGCTGCTGTCCCACCAAAGCAGCCATAGGCAATATGTAAATACATGACATGGCTGTGTTCCAGTACAACTTATGGATGCTAACATTTGAAATCTCATATAGTATTCACATATCATGAAATACTCTTTTGAGTATTGAAATGAGAACATTTTGAGCAGGCAGCAGGCTGTCTTTGGTCCAAGGGCCACAATGTGCTGACGCCTGCTCAAGGTCACTAAGTTCTAGTGAGGCCACACAGAGGACACCTGGAGTTCTGCTCAGGTAGTTCCTAGAAATAGGGCTCAAAGAACATTCTGGATTACAAGGAAAACTCCCTAGAGACACGTTCCCGAGAGAGTATCAGTGGCCTGGTGAGGTCTTCCAGCTGGGCAACACTAATCATCCCCATTCTACCCATGGAGAAACGGGCCTTGAAGCAGAATGTGGATATTTTCATTCCCAGTCCAGGCCCTTCGCAAAGCAGCGCAGCACATAGAGTGCTGTGGCCCATTTATCTTCCTGGCCCCCAACTGCCTTCAGCAATCACTCACTTTAGTTCCCAGATAGCCCGTGCAGCTAGACAAACCAAGGTAGAGAGCGCTGCACACAGGCCTGCCCATCTCCCTGCTCTGAGGTCAAGGTTGCTTTGATCAATAAAGTTCCATCCAAGAGCCTCTGGCCCGGGAAGCCCCAGCTCCCTCCTTAGCCTCTAGGTGGAGGTGCTGAGTCTTCTGCCCACCCCATGGCAGCTCCCAAGGCAGTGACTGTGAAACAACACCTGGGACCTGGCAGGGAGCTGTCATGGGGACACCAAGGCCCCAAACTGTCTGTGAAGAGTCCAAAGGCCACATAAAGAACAGCACTCCTGCACAGGGAAAAGTGGCCCTGAGCCTGGCCGTGGTCCCCAACCCTCAGCCCCTGGCCCTTGCGGGCTTCTGGACCCGGCGTGCTACCTCGTCTCTTCAGGCAGTGATAGAAGAGGCTGGAGTCCCTCTGGGCTGGGAAGGTGTTGAGGGGCAGGTCCTGCGGCTCGGCTGCGGCAAACTGCATGTGGGCCCCGTTTTCGTACTGATAGTGCTGCAAGGCCTGGTGGGCACCGTGCAGGGGGCTGACGTCGGGCTTGGCTGAGAGCTGGCTGGAGACGAGCCTCTGCCTCATGATGCTTTTGGAAATCACGGGATACTCTTTGCTGGAGGGGTGGGGAGGACGGATGCAGAGACAGGGAGAGAGTGAAGACACTTTGAGGGCTACCCAGTCTGCCCACCCACGCCCTGGGCTGGGGCAGCCCCACCTTTGCAGCCGGGCCACACGCAGGTCACTGTCATCGCTGCCCCGGAATCCCTTGGCAAAAGGGTTGTTCTCAATCTTCAGCTGGGTGATCTGTCAGGAGAGGACACACAGCAGAGTTGCTGGGAGAGGAGAGGCCTGGGCAGCCTGTGGCCCTCCTCCCCGGGCCAGGCACACTGAGGACTCGGAGGGGCTGAGAAGTGGCAGCTCAAGGACAGCTGGGAGTCGCACTCAGTCCTCCTTGGCCTTGCTGCCATGTCTGGCCTGTCCCTGGCTGCTCTCCATTGTGTCTGTTCAGTCCCTCCAAGTCCTTCCTCCTGCCCTGTCCATCTCTCCTGCACCCCTGAAACAGCTTCCTCCCCACCCTGCCCCCATCTAGTACAACTGCCGTCAGGTTCTGAGGGACTATTCTAAATACAAAGTTGACTTTGCCACTCTGCTGGCTGAAATCCACCACAGCTGACGGCCCTGCCCACCTAGCCAGTCCCAAGGTGCGTAATGTGAAAAATGCCCAGAGAAAAGGGGCAGGAGTGAGGCAGAGAGGCAGGAGGGCCCCTTAGGAACCCCAGGGGTTGGCTGGGGCTGGATAGGTATGAACAGTGGAGTGCGGTGGGTGGGCATCCAGGGACCTCCCAGCTAACAGTACCAGACTCCTGTCTTCCTCCATTTCCCCTCTCTCCAGCCTAGAATCCTACCTCTGCCTGTGCCCAGAGGAAGAGTACAGAAGAAAGGGGCTTAACACTCAAACAAGAAGGCAAGCTCCACACTCCTGGTTTTCACAGTTGCTGGCTGTGGGCTCCACAGTTGAATGCGTGGCTCCAGGCAGCAGGAACCAGCCTTTCTGCCTTCTGCACTTCACCATCTCCCCCAACAAAGGCCACATCTAGGCTCCTGCTCATCACTTGATCCACTCGCTGCTCTGGGGGACACAGCAGGTTTTGAAGCCCTGCTGCATCTCTCTGGCAGGCACACCAGGTGGTTTCAGTGGTGGGGACTGTGGGGCTGTGCTTGTACCTTGTGATTCTGGTAGGAGGTCACAGAGATGAAAGAGGTCTCTGGGAACACATGAGTGCAAAAGGCTGTGTTTTTGGAGCCGAAGGCATTGTTCTCATCAGCCTTGACGATGTGGAGCCGTGGCTGGTACTTGTGCATGGAGTTGAGGATTATCTGGAAGAGCAAAGTGTCGTCCTGAGCTCCAGCTCCCCGCCCTCTGGTCCCTGACTGAGTTGCTGGCCGGGGCTGGCTTCCTAAAAGGCTCAGACCCAGGCCTGACCACCAGACTTGAAGCTCCCAAGTGAAGAACCAGTCCCCTGGCCCTAGCTCTGCCCCCACGGTCCCTCTGAGCCTCTGTGTTCAGCACTGACACCTGGCCCCAGGACCTCCCCGCTGTGACAGACTTTCACTGTGGCCACAGAGACCTCAGGAAAAGTCCTTCAGAGTGTAAAAGCCCAGTGAGTTCAGCATAGTGTGTAGTAGCGGGACTTCTGAGTTGGAGGCAGAAGTTTGAGATGCTGCCGACTCACTGTGTGACCCTCAGAGCCTTTCCTAGAGATGCCTACTATGAGCACGGGCTGCCTCCTCTCCCATCTGTCAGCCACGAAGGCAGCTGCAGAGCCCAGGGGTTTGCAGGAGGGGGAGGGGAGGAGCAGGGGAAAAGTCCAGTTCTGTTTTCAGGGTGTCACTCATTTGGACAAGGGTTTCCCAAAACTGGGTGCAGGGAGACCAGCCAAGTGGCTCCAGCCTGCAGGGAGGGTCAGCATGAGCTACAGTCTAAGGTACCAACGGGGAGAGCAGTGAAGTTCCGCAGACAAGGCCAGAGAAGACTGGAAGCCCTGGGCACCCCAGGTCCACGGGTTGGGGGAAGCCGGTAACCCCAGCTGAACAAACCTTAGCAAAGAGCCCATGAGGCTCCACCACTGCAACGCGGGGAGTAACACACAGTAGTTGTTGCTCCAAACCTGCTCCATTTCTTTCACTGTGCCCCACGGTAGCGGCTCCATCACGTGCCATTAAAATGTATTTTTTATCGTTGACATTTGCCAGACGCCCTCCCCACTGGAGGCAGGACCAGGAATGCGGGGCATTTTATCAGCACTGGCCCGCATCTGTTAACTCTTTGGTTTCTGTCCTGGCCAGGCCTGCCCTCGCCCGTGGGTCCTATCCCCTCTGAGTTCCTTCCTCCCTCCTGGGGGTGCCCCTTCTTTGGTTCAGCCCTGCTGGCTCTCACCTTTCCTGCTTCCCAGGGGCCAGGCCTGCTGCTGCAGCTGAGTGAAAGATTTAACCTTCTGGTGACCAGAGCACAAGAGAAAGACCAGAGTCTGCCTCTCCCATGGCAGGCTGTGCTGAAGCCTGAGTCCGTGAAGGCTCGGCTCTCATCCCGGCCTGTGGCTCGAGCTCAGCTGAGGACAAGGGTGGCTGGGTGGCTCCAACCAGCAACAACAACCAGTCTTCTGCCTTCTGCACTAGCCACCACACCTCGGTGACAAGCTGTGGGCCCTCCCGGGGCAAGTAAAGAGCTTCCCAAATCGCAAGCCAGGTCCTGCAGCCGAGGGCCACTGCCCACATGGGGACCTCTCAGAGTGAGACAGTCCTGCTCGGAAGGCCTCGCACACGTTCTTTTCCAGAAGCCAGCAATGTTCCCACGGGGAAAGGAGCTCATCCTAATCTCTGTCAGTTCTCTGTCACCCTGGAGGGTTCACCAAGCCCCAGAAGCCCCCAGAGGACCTCAGTTCCCTGAAGACCTGGCAGTTACACACCCAAGAGGTCACAGATGGCTGCCTCCTTGCTTTGGCACGTGCTACTGTCCTGATATTTCTTCCCCACTCTCTCACACTCTAGGCCTATCCTCTCTTCCGGGAAGGGCCAGCCCTTCTGGGAAACTTTCCCAGGACCTAGGGCCAGCTCTGAACTCCCAGTTCTGAAACTTCTGTGCATTGTCTAGTCGGCTGCTTCCTATTTCTTCTTGTTTTTTCCAATTTTTTTCTTTCAATCTTTATTTTTTTATTAGTGCATATTTGTAGTAAATATGATCACATTCCTCATGGGAGAGTTGGCACATGTACATAACACCCTAATTCTTCTATTTCTTCTTTCCCTTCACCTAAATGATAAACTCCTCCAGAGAAAGGTCCCTATCTGTTATTCTTTCTTGTACCTCCAGGCTCCTTGGCCCTAAGGCAGGATCTAGACGTGCAGGGGTGAGGGTTATGAGAGTGGAAAGATTTGGGCCATGACTACAAACCCACTGTGGGAACATCAATAAACTCCTCCTCTCTGGTTTTTACGTCATTCATTAAAGACAAGATAATCTCTGAGGCATTTTTCAGGTCAAAGATCAAGGTTAAACACATACACAGAGAATCTTTCTGTGGTCACTCATGCCACCCTCCTCCAATGCAGGACCAGCCTTGGTCACTCTGGCTCTCCTAGAGCGGCAGCACAAAGAGTGGACAGAACCCCGGGCCACAGGCACCAACACCCAGATGGCAGCAGCCACCCTGCACCTGTGACAGCTCAACGGTCACAGGTAGTCCTAGTCTAGTCAAAGCTCAGGGCGTCATCACCAGCTCCCTTTCTCCTCACTGTCACTCACCTCCGGGTCCAGCCAGTGACCAAGTTCTGTGAGTCTAAGAACGAAAGCTTCTCTTCCCTCCACACACCCTGATCCAGGTCCTCACCTCTGGCTGGGCATCCCATGTCATCCCTAGCTACTTCCTCTTCATGTTCACCAGCTGCCCCTCACAGCAGGCCCTTTGTACTCTCTCCTCTTGCCCCCACTTCCTCCTTCCTCCTACTGCCATCCCTGCCTGCTGGTATGCTGAGCCCAGTAAATGCCGATATTCACAATGCTACCTTTGATGGTTTCCTCCATCTCCTTGAAGTAGGCCAAACACCTGAGTCCATGAGATAGAGTCCCTGGTGACTGGAATGAGGACTGCCAAACACACTCTAGAGGAGGAACCAGCCTGGTTGGCGGGAAAACCTGGGAAGGGAGAGACTTCCAGAAGGAGCCATGAGCCAAGTGCAGGCTCAACCACGGCAGAGAGTCCAGAGGCCTCTCTGCATCACTCTTTACCAGCCCCAAGCCCTGAGCAAGCTCCTTCCTCTGGCCACTGCGATCCCGTTCTGTAGAGTGGGGCCTCTGACTGAGTGATCCCGGACACTTCCCAGCTCTGAAAGTCAGGAGCCCAGACAGGTGTCTAGAAGAAAGCCCTGCCCACTGAGACAACACAAATGTAAACTCCAACCTCAGTCCTGTCAGCCAGGAGAACATAAAGCCACCTGGGTGACTGGCTTTGCTCAGAAATTCCTCAGACACCACATTCAACTTCTTCGCCAGAGCGTCACATTTATATTTGCTGCGGAGGATACTGGGCCAAACGGACCCGCCACGTCAACAGCTCTGCTACATGACTGGTCCCGTCATCATCATTGTTTTACAGAAATGGGATTCATTATGTTCTGGCCACAATTCAGAAGCCTGTTCTATTTTAACAATTGCAATAGCGCCAAACATCTAACTCCTCAAGAGCTCCCCATAGCGTGCTCAGCCACAGGGGCCCAGATCCATCTCCATTAGCAGCACAGAACATCAGGCATGGAAAGGCCGACCATCAGGACCACTCCAGTCCAGCCCCCTAATTTTACAGATGAGGAACAGAAGGCTTGGAGTGGAAGCGTGACTGGCCCAAGGAGGCACAGCTAGTCGGACACACAGTCTAAGCAGAGTCCAGATGGTCTCTGAGAGAGTATGTGCTACTCAGCCAGCTCTGGAACTGATGATAAGGTGCTAACCAAACACTGTGAGGGACATGGATCCAACAGACCTCACCGTCCACCATGGAACACAGCAACGTGTCTGGAAGTTAGCCACACAACGGCAGGGCTAATGTCCATGTTGGTACCTAGGAAAACCAGATTTACCCTGCATCTTAATTCTACCTTCTAAAGACTTTCTACCATCCTTCTTAATCTCCCCAGCCCCACAAAGAGGTGAGGTCAAAGACAAGATCTGCAGCTTAAAGAGAAAAGAAAAGAAAACTGAGCCTCAGAGAGGTACAAGACAGGTCTAAGGAAAATGTAAACTAGAACCGAGTCACGTAGCCCGTTAGCCCACTCAGGAGGCCTTGCCCAGACAGGTCTTAGGTCTCACTCCCAGGAGAGCAATCCAGGCTTCCTCTCAAAGGCCTGAAACCCTTCTGTCTTTTCCCACACCAAATGCAATACCAGCCAGGTTCACCGAGTATGTACTATGTGCCAGGCCCTGGGCTAGGTATTTTACGTAATTAATAGTTAATCTTTCTAACATCCTTACAAAGCACACATCATTGTTATCCTCATTTTAACAGACAAGGGACTGAGGGCCAGAAAGGAGAAGGCATTTGCCCAACAGCAGATGGGATTTGAGGCAGGGCTAGAATCAGTACTAATTTCCAAGCCCATGGTCTTCCCTTTGGCTGGGGAGAGCAGGGCCTGATTTGGATTTCTGGGGCATCTGTAGCTCCCAAAAAACCCAGCAAGAGCTTGGCACATTGTCAGGTCTCAGCAAATGTGAGGGTAAAAAGGGAAAAGCTGCGCATCACCACTGGCAAGTTAACAGCACAAAGTTTAGGGGGACATTCACCCTCACCAGAGAGAGAGGCAACCCCTTTGGCAGTTCGCTAGTCACTTGCTGTCTACAGCACCCACTGGTTTTCAGACATGGTCCTAGGCCCTCATATATGAAGGTGAGTAAAAACCTCACGGTGTACTATCTAGTGAGGAAGCCACAGTTGTCCAAAAAATCAAGCACAAAGAAGTGGTGAGAAAGTAGTTGGAAAAAGACCTCACGCACAAGGGCAATGCACAAGATGACCACCCGACAGGAAATGGATGGGGCCGTAGAACAGACCCCCGGATACACTCTGATAGACAAAGAGACGGCTGCAGCACAGAGAAAGGAGGTCCTATCAGTACTCCTGAAGTCAATTTTAAAGGAATTCTACTAAAAACACAGTAAGTTTCTTTTTAACACCATAATTTGATTCTAAAGTTCATATGAAAAGCAGACTAAACCAGTCAAGAAAATTCTGAGGAAGAAGAGCAAGCAGGATGAGCCTTGCCAAACACTATCAGAGAGTCTCCACAGTGAAGGACAGGCACGTGAACAGACACCAGTTCACACAGGGATCATCTGTATGGAAATACAGGGTCCTGTGCTGGGGCCAGGCGACTCTTGGACTGCTGTTGGGACAACCAGAAAGCTTGCTAGAAAAGAGAGTTGGCTTTGTGTATCATATGCCAGGGTGGTTTCCGAAAGGATCAATAGTTTAAATGTAAAAACAAATCGATAAAGTACTAGAAGAAAAGTGCCTTTTGAAAAAGGAGTGGATACAGACTTTTGATTACTCAAAATCCAGACTGTAAGACATGGGTAAATTCAATCAGAAACTTCTGCATGGGAACACCACTATAAGCCAAATCAAATGACAAACTAGGGAAATGTACAGCTCATACACATCTAGGCTCTAAGTCTTCCTAATTTGTAGAAGCTCCCAAAGTTCATGAGATCAAAAATCTAAGAGAAAAATGAGCAAAGCTTAATAGCAATTCACAGAAGACAAAATACATAGGAAAAGACACTTAACCTCATTATAATAAAGGAAATAAAACTAAAACTGATATCTACATTTCCCTATTGAACTGGCAAAAATCTAAGTCTGCCCTCCTGCCGTGTCAGTAAGAACACAGCTTGGTGGGAATACACTTTTCTAAAACTACCACAGAGGACAATGTGGTGATATTTTCAATCTCCCAAATCCAAATACACTTGAACAGATATCCCCAGCACAATGCAAAATGACGTACATCCCAGCTTAGTCAAAAACAAAACACCTAATTCCTTCAATCAGGACTGGCTACATAATTTACAGAACAATTATGTGATAAATTGTATGCAGCTGTATACGAAAGGAAGATGGACGCTTCCTATGAATGGAATAATCTCCAAGATACATCAGGTTTACAAAACAAGGTGCAAAAAGCATTTACAGAAAACATTATAAAAGAGGGAATTTGAGATTATGTATTCTGCCTGTATATGCAAAAAAAGTTGAAAAGAAATAACAGTGGTTAATAGCCAGGCTACCTGTGGTTACCTGTGGGCTGCAAGAAACTGGATAGATGGGAAATGAGTAGAGAGAGTTGTCCCATTAAAGACATTTTTACTTATTCAGTGATTTTTAAGCCATGTGGCCACATTTCCTATTCAAAAATTAATTTTAGCTGGGCGCAGAGCTGCACACCTATGATCTCATCTACTTGGGAGGCTGAAGTGGGAGTACTGCAAGTTCAAGTCCAGCCTGGCCACCTTAGTGAGACACTGTATCCAAGTAAAATTTTTAAAAAGCGGGTGGGTGGGGGTGTGTGCATGTGTGGGTGTACATGGGTACATGCACATACACTGAGAATGTATTTCAGTGTTAGAGCCCTTACCTAGCATGATTGACACCATGGATTCAATCCCAGTGCCACGTACACACACACACACACACACACACACACACACGGAAAGGAAAAACAATAAACAAAATTAAAGATCCGAATAAGCATTAAATTACAACTTTGTTAAAGTACTAGGATGAGAAAGTGCGTGGTGCTCGGATAGCACAGAATTGAGACCCTGCATTTTCTCCCTGTGAAGTTGCATCTGAACTTAGATCTGAACTCAGGAATGAGTGATTAGGTGAAGAGGGTAGGAAGACCACCCAAGGCCTATGGGGCAGCAGCAAGCAAGTCAGAACCCAGAAGCCAGGCCTGTCTATTAGCCAGTGGTCTGAGGGACTCCAGCTGCCACACAGGACCAGGGGCCAGGCCCCAAGTCTTCACCTGGACCCTAGTCAATGAAGAAAAGCAGCACTTGTGAGGGAGGGAGTCTGGGAAGATAGAGAAACTAGGAGAACACACAGGATCCCAAACTGGCTGCCCTACCACTCCCATGCCCAGGTTTCTCCTGGAAGCTTTCTGTGCAGGTAGACGTGTGGCCTCGCAGCCACCCTGGGGGTCAGGAAATGGGGTGAGCTAGACTTGAGAATCTCTAAGCTAGGAGGACATTGGGTCCAGCCGGCACACCTCAGGATGATACCACAAACACTCAGAGTGGTTCTCGACTTCACCATGATGGCTGCGGTCCCAGCTCACACCCGGGTCTGGGGTCCTTCTCCCAGGGGGAGATCCCGGCCTTTTGGTGGGGGTATAGAGGTGCCAGAGGAAAAGTCCAAAGTCCACCTGGCTCGAGAAAGTTCCTTGAGGCCGGAACGCTTTTTGGGAAAACTGAAAATGAGGAAGGTGATTTCTTCACCCTTCCATAGAGGCTTACCATCCTCACTAGCATAGACCAAGGAGCAAAAGACCAAGATCCAAATGAGCTGCTCTGCCTGCACTTGGCTAGGAATCTATCTCACCCTCCACAGCCCTTGTCTGCAGAGCCAGGGGCTGCCCCCTCTTCAGCGGTGTCCAGATAGCTGAGGACAAGACAGTTACTGCCCTGCCAGAAAGAAAGGCAAGTCACAAGAGTGCAGAGCACCTGCTCCCTCACTCCCAGCTCCAGGGACAATCTCCTCCTCTCCCGGAGCTCCGGAGCGCCGCAGCTCAGGGGTGTGGTAGCCAATAAACTGCAAGAGTTGGGTAAGTGTCAGGATGGAGGGAGAAGCGAGCCTCCCCACAGCTCATCCCTCAGGGGAGAAAGCTGAAATGAACAAAAACCCCATCCCACAGAGAGGTGAACCCAGGCAGGCAGGGCACCCCCAGCCTGTCAGGCAGGGCACCCCCCAGCCTATCAGGCAGTCCCACTTAAGACCACACACAGGTTTATCACAAACTCCTCACTGGGCCACCGAGAGGCACACGGAGGCTGGGAAACTGCTTCCTGCAGCGAAGCTGAGAGTGCCATTTCCTAAAGATCACCCAGCTGTCCAACCCATTTCCTCAGGGATCCAGTCAGCTGAGGAGTCCTCTGAGGTAGCCCTGCAGCTGGGAAACCTGACAAGCCGAAGCATCAGAACCCTCTCAGAGCCTTGATCTCTAGGTGCTTCCTGCCAGGCTCTGAACTCGCCCCACAGCCTGTCCTGTGCGGTCTGTGGGTGTCTGAGTTTAAGTGTGTCTAGGTTCCCGCTGCACCGCAGAGGCACTCCCTAGCTTTTAAAACTGGTGCCACAGCCTGGCCAAACCAAGAAAGGCAGGCAGAAGTCAAGTGGGAAAGTCTTGGCCAGCATGGTGCCTAGGAGGACCCAAGAGGCCTCTCTCCTCCCAGGCCCTGGGGTGCTGGGAGGAACTCGGTTCACCCTCCCCGCTGGGTGCTGCACTGCCTGGGAAACCCAGTGTAAAGACTTGCAAATGGAAGGCCCTAGGTTTGATCATCAACACACACACACACACACACACACCCCAAAACAAAGACTTCCAGAACAAATAAATTAATTAGGTTATTTGAGCATTCTCCTCATTGCTTATTTATACAGCATCATTGACTGAGAACTGACCACTATGAGAAATTAAAACCAGGGAGCTGCTGCTTACCAGTTACCTACCAATTAATTTGAAACTAAGCATTGTTGAGCACAGAATCCTTGTTGGCACACAGCTGCCCGGAGACAGAACTGAGGCTTAGAAGTGGAACCCACACTCACCCCACCATCCTTACATCAAGCACCCTTCTCGGCCCCTTATTCCACCAGAGTAACCCTAGGAGTCCAGAGCAGCAGGACCTGAGCCCTGGCAAAAAATACCAGCCCCCCGGGCTTCTGTTTGCCACACACTTGAACTAAAAATTTCCACATAAAATGTGGGCTGGCTAGGGCCAGATGGAGAAAGAATGAGTTTGGGGCATCAGAAGCAGCATCCCCAGGGCTTCAGAGCCCCTTTCCTGAGAGCCAGATCCCAGGCCCAGCCAGGCAGGAGCTGCCCCCGGGGGGCCAGCGCAGGGCTGAGCCTCACAGAGCTGGGCAGCTGTCAGGCCAGCAGCGGGCACACACCAGAGAGGGGCCTCACAAAGCATTCTCAGAAAGGCTGGTCTCTGTCATGCTCCCACAGGAATAGATTTTGGAAAACTGAAACTGGGAGATCTGGCCCATTGAATCATAACCATCATTATAGTTACCATTTAGAGCCTCCTATCTGTAAGGTACTTCCTGCATATCCTCTCATTTAAGTCTCACTACCATGAAAAGTACATATGGTCATCTCCATTCTCCACACAAGGAAACTAAAGCTCAAAGGCCAGGAAGCAGGAGTGAGGCTTACAGCTCTCCGTGGATCAGAGCCCACAAGGGCCAAGACCTGCAGCTGTAGAGTGGATCCTCCCCAGCCCCGGTCCTACCTGTCCCACCCCCACCACCGCCCGACGGCTCACCTCCCACACCAGGCTTCCCCGTTCTTACGTGGCCAAAGGGGTCCAGGTGGTTGTTTGTCAACTTCAGCTTCTGGAAAGAGACTAGCTGCCGCATCCAGTGGGCCCCCGTGGCAGGAGAATCCGGGTGGACATACAGCCTTCCTGGCATGGCCGGCTCAGCTTTTCCAGCCACCATCCTGCCAACAGAGCAGACAGCAGCGGCGGCTGATTACACGAGGCTCTAGGAAGCCCAAACAGCGCCCAGGGGAAAACCCAGCTGCTGCCCTTCACAGTACTGGTTCGGGGCTCGGGGGGAGGGAGGACAGGGGAGAGTGTGCTACGGGGCAGGCAGCAGTTCTGAAACTTCCTCCTTCCTGCAGTACAGAGGAGATTTCAGGAGGTGTGAACATTTATTTGAAGGACTGAGGCTATTCACAAAGATACTGGGAGATTTAGGCACCTTCATGTTTTGGGTGATAGCTTGATTGATTAATGGTTCTAGGGATAAAACCCAGGGCCTTGCGCAGACTAGGAAAACACTCTACAACTAAGCTACATATTTATAATTTTTAAACATTATAAATTGTATTAGTTGGAAGGAACTTCTCAAAGGATTTAGAAAACTTTTAAACTGCTTGCCGAAAAGCAATGGTCAGAAATTAACTGGTAGCTGATTGTGCAACCAGAGTCTGCTCTGAGTTCTTACCTGGCTCAGAGAGAGAAGAGCCCGTGCCAGGGACAGGCCACCAAGTCCTGCCTCCTCGGCCCCGACTCTGCAGGCTTGAGCCCGACCAGGGCCCGGGGGCTCTGGCCAGCTGCCCGCTCCTCCAGCAGTGCTGCTCCGCACTCCAGGGGCAGACTCGTGCCAAGGAGTTTGCCTCTGCACTGACCTCTGTGGCCCCCCCAAGCTGCCCATCTCCCCCTAGTCCTTGCCAGAGGGTCCTGCCGCCCCCTCAGCAGCAGGCTTATTTGGTCTGAAGTTGGACACATAGCCTGAGAGGGATGCACTCTGCAGCCAGAAGAGGACATGAGTGGAGAAACAAGAAAGCGCTACCACAAGTCAGAAATCAACCTTAACTATTAAAATCCTCCAAGAAGGTGGTTCCCTGAGTCTGCCAGGCATTCGTGCTTTTTCTATCACCCAACAGCATGGGCACGGGGACTTGACCGTGTGTGGCTGTGGGGAGAATATGGACCATGGAAATCCAGCAAACCCTGCAAGTGCTTTCAGGCCTGCCCCAGGCCTACAGCAGGTGTGCAGACCCCGGCCGACCCTCCTCTCCCTCCGCAGAGCCAGGTGCAGGCAGACCCAGTGAGGCTGGGGATCTGGGCAGTAGCTCAGACTGGCTGGGGGTGAACCTGACTGACTTAACTCAGGCCAGGGGGAGGGAGACAGTTGAGGGAAGGCGGGTCCCAGGCCTCTTACCATTTGTTGTCACAGAACTTGTAGCGATGGTCATCTGCAGGGACGATGTCAATGAGCAGGATGTACTTGGTCTTGGGGTTCATGCCTGTGACTTTTACCTTGTAGCTGGGGAACATCCTCCTGGTGGAGCCAAGGGGTTGGGCAGAGGGTGGACAGCACCGGGAAAGATGGCACAAAGTGAGCAAGGGACACACAGTGCCCTTTTAGCAAGAGATCCCCACCCTCTTGGTAGTTGTATGACTTCTCCCTTTGCCCTTGCTGCCCCAGAGAGGGCTTCCCTAGCTGCTTTCTCTCAGCCCCTGCAGCCATCAGACTGTCCAGGAAGACAGTATACATAGTGGCCCAACCCCTACTCCCAGTCCCCTAAGAGTGGGGCCTGCTGTCTGAAGCACAGAGACCCTGGTCAGGATTGTGAGAGAGGATTTCAACACCAACTTTGCTGCCTTAATGTCCCTCCTGTCCTCTGCCAGCCCAATACACAGCTAAGGCTCTGGGGTGCCAGCATAGAGTGTCAAAGCAGATGACCTGGAAGCCCCTATCAGCTGCTTCTATAAACAGTAAGATGCTCCCTCTGGGTCAGGTCTAGTAGAAACCCTCAGGGCCTTAAACCAACACAGGGAAAGGGGTAGGAAGGAGGGGCTGCTGAAAACCCTCCTAAGTCTAGACTCTTTTGGTGTTTTTAGCAGGGTCCTTCTCACTGTGAATGTCCCCCCCCAGCCTGTGCACTCTTACTGGGAATCAGGAAAGCTGGTCCAGGAGCCTCATGAACAAAAGCATGGATTCGGAAGCTACCCTACCATGGTCCACAGCTGGCCCCACCACTGACGAGGTCTTGGACAACTCACTTGGATCTCTTTGTGCCTTGGTTTTCCTGCCTCTAAAACGAGGATAAAATTGCTACCTACCTCCTAGATTGCTGGGTGGATTACATGAATCAATTTATGACTATTACCACCAACCCCTGTTCAGTGTCACCGCCACAAGTCAGTGGTATGACCTTCTGCTACGAATATGTATTCACAGAAAAAAAGAAAGTTTCCAATTCCTGCAGCCCATGCTGAGGCTGTCCGGGACCCTGAACCTCAAGAAACTGTTCCAGAGAAGGGCTTCCCCAGACCCCTCAGCACGCGCACACACACACACACCCCAGCATGTACACATCCCTCAGGGGCACAGCTCCCTCCCCTGGTCACCAGGTCCCTGACACTAGGCTTCACCAGAAAGGAACAGACAGACTTTCCTCACATTCCCTCTTTGTGCCCTCCCCATTCCTCACTCATCTTCCACCAAAGTGATTCTCAGAAGAGAGGCCAGATCCAAACCTAACTGAAGACACTTAGGGAAATGGGAACCAGCCCCCCTTGGGCCATGATACTGCTTGACCAGACCACTTACAGGTAGGTCCTCGGCCTCTCCAACCCAAGACAGTGTGAGGAGCCTCCTGAGAAGTTGCCCTAAACAGCTCTAACAGATAAGCATCCCCATTTTGTGGACAGGGGCACTAACTTACCTGGATAGGGCAGGACTGGCCAAAAGGATCAAGGCCTCCCTACACCAAGCCCACAGTTCCCTGAGCTAGAGAGCTCCGCTCCATCCCAGGAGGGCCCAGTCCAGCCTGCTCCAGGGCTCCTGCTGCTGGAGACATAGCACACTGTAGGGGTGTGTGCACCCGGGTGCCTGTGCAGGAGCATGAGGCATGAATGCGCATGTGCACATGTGCGCGTGCCTGGAGGGTGGGGGCAGTTCTAGCCGCAAGTCTAGGGACTTATAAACCGTGTGGAAGAATTTGTCTCAGATGTCAACTGAAAGCATTTTCAAATGTCCACCCCACCCCCTCTTCAAGGATGGGGGAAGTGAGAGGGCTCAAGAACCCAATCCTGCCTTCTTCGCACCAGCCTCCTGCCCGGCTTGGGGGCACAGCCGGAGCCTGCACCACCCTCTTTCCTGGCCCTGTCTGAACCTGGTGGGCCTAAAGCTGAAGGGGGAGGGCAGCCGCTGTCTTGCCTCCCTCCTCCCTGAGGGAAGACCAAGAATCCTGTCCCTTCCTAACCACCATTTTGTAACTGCTATAGAAACAGCCACAAAATGGGGCAGTGTTGACCATGCTTTGGCTTGCCTGCCACCAGAGGCCTGCACTTAAGACTATTTCTCCTGTAATCACTGCAGAGGGCAACAGCAGAAGGCAGCCATGGCTTCCCTCCAGGACCAGGGTCTTCATAAGGGGCTGGGAGGAAATGGCTGGCTGCCACTTCACCCATTTTAAAACCTAGGTGAAGGGAGCTAAAGGATTCTGTCCTTCTCCTTTCCCTCTCTGCTACACCTTTCCTCAGCAGCTCAGGAGGCTGGGTGGATATTCACTGAGTACTTTTTAGAAGTCCTTTGAGGAGCTGTGCTCTGGCTGGAAGCTGGTATCCAGTGATCTGGCCCTTCCAGGAAGCTGACCATGAACCAGGTTTCTGATGGACAATAGCCTCAGAGAGGCCCTGATGCTAGGACAGCACCTCCCCTCCTCTGCCTCCTCTGCCTACCAATTTCCCTCTTCCTAGGGCAGTAGCCCTTAGCTTAGAATATGGGAGGGCAGCTGGATAGCTGGTCTGCATGGGGAGCTCACTGCAAGCCAGGTGTGGTAATGCACACCCATAATCTCAGCACTCAGGAGGCTGAGGCAGGATGATCACTGCAAATTTCAAGCCAATCTGAGTTACACAGTAAGTTGAAGGCCAGCCTGAATTACATAGCAAGACCCTGTCTCAAAAAACAAAACAACACTCTCCCAACTGCAGGCTGAACTGGCTGGGCTCAGGAAGCCCTGTTGCCTTCATGGAAAGAGACAGCAGGTCTCCAGCAGTTTAGAGACTGCTTCTGGACCACGTGGAACAACATGGGTCCAAAGCACTATCATTCCCCGCCCTAGGTGGCGAAGGGCTGGCCCAGGGTGGAGCAAGAGCCGTGTGTGAAGGTGAGACACACTTCCATCCATGCTGCGGGCATCTGCCCTCCACCCCAAGAGGCCAAAGCTGGAGGGGAAAGGCCTGGCTTGGGGGTGTCCATCAGGTCAGCGAGACTCAGGCGACTGAGCCCAGGCTGCATTTGAGAGCTGTGACTTCCTCTGGGCTCTACTGGCAAAGCAAAGGTCCTCGCTAATGAAACATATGAAACCATAGAATGAGCTCTAAGTTATTGCTCTGATTTATGACATAAAATGTACCTGAAAACCAACACCCTGCGGGGGGGGGAAGGAACGCCTCCGCGGGGTGGGGAGGGGGGCCGAGAAGGGAGGCCCACATTGTGCCCCCGGCAGGCTCTGTCACCAGCCTGGCCCGCCTGGCCCAGTCCCTGCGCTCTCCCTGCGCCCTCCAGCCTCCTCCCCGAGCCAGGCGAACGTCCCCAGCGCCTTCTCGCAGTGCCCGAGCCCTCTCCATGCGGGTCGAACCCCCAGACAGATGGGGCTCCCCCAGCACAGCACACGCGGAAACAGCCACGCCAGGGGAATAAACAAGCCGCCTGCGCCGCTGCCCGCCCGTGAGCAGATGAAAGCCCGGGTCTCTCTTCTGATGCTGAAATCGGCTCCCAAGGAGGGCGCGGCTGGAGCCTCCATCTGCCCCAAACTCGGAAATGGCTTTAGAATGAACTGCTAAGATAAGCTTCCTCCGGAGTCGGAGGTTTGCGGGGCCGGGGTGAGGGTTTCGAGTATTTTGATTGGGGCAGTAATTCTGTAAAAGCAACTTACTGCTGAGAGGGCACACAACAGCGCTAGCTGGGCTCAGACAGCCATGCTCTCCATGGTCAAAGCGGCCGTCAAATTCAACGTGCTGGCCTTCTTGGCCCCCTGCCCAAGCCAGGGGAGACAGCAGAGAATAGCAGACCTAGGGGCCCAAACTCCAGCCCCACGCATCTACTACTTCCCTAGGAGCCAGAGGCTCCAGAAGCAGCTCCATGTGCCTTCCCCTAAATGCAGGCGCAAAACCAAACGGAAGGGGCGACAGGTCTGGAGAGCAGCATCCAGAGTGTCAGCCATCGTGAGGGAGGGCACGAAGGTGGGCTGCTGGGGCCCGCCCTCGTGTTTTCTTCCTTTATCTGGATGCATGTTCATTTTGTGAAAGCGTAAAGAGCTGTGTACACTTAAGATTTGTGCACTCCTCTGCAAAAATATTCCACTTCAATAAAATCTACATTAAAAATCACATATGCTTACACATGCCTTGGAGCACAGAATCTAAAGGAAAACATTGTGCTGCAGGGAAAATGCAGGAGTCCCCTGGAAGCCCCACCTATCTTTCTCCCTGATTTCCAGGGGTCTGCAGCAAGAATCCTGGGTGGTAGGAAGAAGCCAGAGCCGGCAACCAAGGCCGAGGTTAGGTGGGGCTGCGGATGCTGCCTGCCCTGGAGCCAGATGATTCCGAGACCAAATGATTTTAGAGATTCCCACTTCACACATGCATGAGAGAATGCATGCATGTGTGTGAGCATGTGCACGCGTGGGCACGTACACACACACACACACACACACACACACAGGCGGAATTTTCTAATTTGCTTAAAGCATTTTTAAGAAATATTTTCCCTGAGGGGAGGGGTGGGTGAGGGTGTGTGGAATGGATGTTGTTTGGGAAGGTCAGTTGCTTCTCTTAGATTTTTTTTAAGGCACTTCCTTCTGATAGACTTTTGCTTTCAGAAAATACTTTAAGAAGAGATCAAAGCACTCTCTCCCCAACCCACTTTCCCAGTGTCTTCAGCCCTTACTTCTCTTATCATCCACGCCACTGGGCTCTGACGCTCTGTATACAGAGCGAGGGCAATTGGCTTTGAAGCCCCGGATTAAGCCGGGCCAAATCCTTGCCTCAGAATAACAAACAATACAGGTTCAACAGGAGTTCTCATCAGTAGTTCATTTTTCAAACGCAAATTCACTGTCACTAACACAAGCAACATTGAACTCAACAGGCTCAGAAGGCTGATAGTGGAGATTTATCTGGTGGCAAAACCATGACCTAGGAGTAGGGCAGTCAGACAGTTAGGAAATTTTCATTTTTGGGAGGTTTATATTTGAATTTTTGTGGCGCTCGCTTTTATCTGTGTTTGGGAGAAAAGGCAGTTTCTCACATGTATCAAGCTTGGCAGGGATACGAAGAGGCAGGAGCCCTCTGGGTATGGAGGCCTGGGGAGGGAGACAGAGACGGACTGGGGGGGGTTGGCCCCGATTCTACACCCGACATCAGGAGGTCTTGAGTGTTTAGAAAGTGGCGTGTCACCTGCAGTTGGCATTTTAGTCATCAGATCAATTGGCAATTCAACTGCTATCCAATGAAGCGGGGACTCTTCTGTCCTCTGGTCATCAGTCTTTCAAGGACGCTGTGGGTGCAGGCAGGAGGCTTATGACCCAGGTACTCAAACTGGCTTGAGAATAATCTGGTCCTCTTTCTGGAAAACCCCACCCTCCCACAACCAGACACCAATCATCATATCTCCAGCTAGCCAGGGTCTCCAAGGCAGGACAATAACACCCGTTGAACAGGGCCCTGTAAAAATTTAAGGTCTTGTTCTGGGGTAAGGTACATCATCTGCTTGGCTTGTATGGACTTGGCAATTGCCTGACTTCCCTTCTCTGGGGTTTGGTTTATGTTCTCTTGGTTCCCTTCCAGCCCTTGCAGTCAAGGAATCTATGATTCAAGGTTCAGGAGAAAGGTCCAGGTTATCTGTTGAGAAATAAAAGTATCCGAGGAAGAAAGACCCAGGGAGAGCACTGGATAGAATGCTGAGGAGCCACAAGCCACACAAAACAAGCTGCATCCAGAGGCTGCCCTTGCACAGTGCTGGAGTGATGAAAGTGGTCTCTGAAGGCTGGCACAGCAGTGCACACCTGTAATCCCAGCTAGCCGGGACTGGAGGGTTACAAATTCAAAGTTGACCTGGGAATCTGGTGAGACTCTGTCTCACAATAAAATGAAAATAATATAGTTCAGTGGTAGCATGTCCCTGGGTTCAATACCCAGTATAGGAAAAGAAAAAAGAAAAAAAAAGCAGTCTGTTGAAGACTGTGAGGAGTCAGGTGTGGTGGTGCATGCCTGTAAACTCAGCATCTGGGAGGCTGAGGCAGGAAAATTGCAAGTTAGACCCCAGTTTGGGCAATTCAGCAATTTAGTAATTCCCTGTCTAAAAATAAAAAGGTCTAGAGATATAGCTCTGTGAGGAGGCCCTCAGCTCAATGCTCAATTCTCAGTAACACAGATAGAGAGAGAGAGAGAGAGAGAAAGCGAGCAAGCGAGAGAGTAAACAGCTACGCAAGAGGAGACGGGTCTGTGAGAACCATGGAGGACTGGGGTGGGGATGAGGCTAGTAGCTCAAAGGACTGGACCCAGTGTAAGGATAACTTCCTGCCAGAAAAATGAAAGAGCTGTAATTGGCTAGCATCATCACAGCCATTTTTAAACTATTAACATCACTACCTGAGGCCCAAATCTGAGCCTCCACTAAGATCAGGCACGAACATCTGCCCGAAGCTGCTCACCTCTGAAGTGTGCAAGTTTAGAATTGGGAGTGAGGAGGAAGGAGGACCCACATAGGTGGGGGCAAGCCCCTGGGGAAAACCACAGACGCCTTTTGTTTAAAATGGCCCAGCCAGGCAAGCCCACAGAACATATGGCCGTTTATTTTCAAGAAACAGGGTTACTTCTGCTGCCTAAAAATGGATATTCTGGGATTATCTCTTTCTCCTTTCCTTCTCTCCATCCCATCAGACATCAAAAAGAAAAAGAAAAAGCGCCCTCTGCACACCTGTAGTCTACTTGACAATTTACCCAGCACCTTTCACATGATTTATTTGGTGAGTCTCACAATCACCAAAAAGGCAGGATAGCAGGCGCATCTACCTGATGTTTACTGATGTCATGGAGTCACTTTAATGACTTGCCAGGAAGGGGCAGAGCTTGTGACACTTGGCCCTCTCCTCAATGACTGCTCCTTGTGGACCCTCCACCAAGCCCCCTGCTGCGTCCTCCTTCCCTCATCCCCCAAAGCAGAAACCAACCTGCCTCTCTCTCTGATAGAGGTCCTGGAAGAATGACCAGGACATCTTGCTAAGGCATGAGGGTGGCTGTGTGCTCAGACCTCCACCCTGCCCAAAGTAAACTACTGCCCACACATGAGCATAGGCAGGAAGGACCACAGCACCCTTGTACTGCACACAGCAAACCACAGTTTTTGCTTCTTTTCAATGGTATGCTAAGTGCTCTATGCACAACTGTATGAAACAGCTTACAGATGGAGTGGGGAGGGGACAGAGTCACCTAAGTCCCTTGTCTGATGGTTGCAGAGATGGAAATAGCTGAAGTGGAACTGGAATAATGTCCCCATGGTTCAACATCTTATTTCCCCAAAACCTCAATTATGGACCCACAGCCAAGCAAAGGGACATTTTCACACCTAAGCTGTCCTCAGGGACCTAACTCAAGTGTGTCCATGTAGAAGGGGCACAGCGGGAGGGAAGAGGATCCTAAAACCTGACCTACAAGTGTCTAAGGCAGCCGGCCCTCACCTGACAACCACTCTGCCGGCCCCGCCCCAGGCGCCCCACCCCAGCGAATCTCTGTCATCCCCCAATCTGCCTCTTCTTCCTCTCACTCTCTCCTCCCTGTTCTCTCCCACAGACACCAGCACATTTTAAAGATGTTTCCACTTTATAAATCATCCCTCTCTGGCAGCCACCCGAGAGCTGCTCCCCCAGCAACACAAACCCAGAGCCCGATGGTACCTTCCAGCTGGACGGGCTAAAAACAGGAGCAGCACCCCTAGGAGGAGAAACCTGGGGTGTTTGTTGCCGGGCGAGGGGGAGTTAGTGCGAATAAAAAGTCAAAGTCCTTTCAACCGTTTTCTGAGGGGTATCTCCTGGTCCGCAGCCCAAGCACTGGGAGAATCACCCCTTCCTCCCTACAGATTCTCAAAGAGAGGAAAACAAAGCAGCCCCACAGGGGGCCAAAAATGCTGCCCACCAGACAGCCTGGGACCACCTTGGTTTGCATGTCATTTGCATATTTCTTCCCCTCCCCTCCAGCTTTGTGGTCACATCTTCCAGAGTACCCCACTCTGGGCCTTAGCAGCCTAGTCCCAAGCCAGGGAGGGATGTGATCTGAGACCCAAGGGGCAGCTGAACTCCCCCAGGCCCCCAGGCCAAAACCGAGCTCTGCTCAGAAGTCCCCTGGAGAGGACCTCCTGCCCCCACCACCCCCAGGACTCTGCAGCGCTGACCTGCCCGCCTTGGTGATGATCATCTCGGTGCCCGCCTCGTGGAACTTCTTCCAGAGCTCCTTCTCGTGCAGCCCCACCTTGATGTTCTCGATGGTCTGGGGATGGGAGGGAGAGAGGGACTCAGTCTGCCTGGCCCGCACCTCCGCGGAGCCGGGAAAGGAGGACGCTGACCGAAGAAGCGCGCGAAACAAGCCAGCCCAGGGACCCGCGCCTCGAAATTTCGTTTCACAAAATTATTTTGAACCAATGGTGAATTTAAAAATTTTAATCAGTGGCTCAAACTCCCTGCTACGGGCCTGCACCTCAGGTGGGTCCGTAGAGGTCCCCCAGTGACCGTGCCAGAGTAGACGACACACTCCTACACGCACGTCAACACTCCACGTGGCTGGCCGTGGCCGCAGGCCGACTGCGGACACGGGAGAGGCCGGACCGCACCCGCAGACGGGAGTTGTCAGTCGCGGGGATCATCGCTGTGGCAGGATTGTCGCAGGAGGCCTCGCAGCCCCTCGGCGGCCGCCCCTGTGCGCACCCAGGTGTGGCTGGCTCACCGCAAAGCTCCCCGGCTCCCGCCTTTGCCCTGGGGGTCCCGGGATGGATGCTTGGCCCCAGCTCACTCTGTTGCTGCAGGGGTCCCCCTTCCCGCCTGCCTCGGGACAGCCCCGACGCTTCAGGTGGAAAAGGGCTCCCAAAACAGGACACGAGCTGTGTCCTGTGGAGAAGGAAAAGGCAGAGCGTCCGGGCGCAGCCGGTCCCCCGGAGGGCAGTGCTGCCTGCCTTAGCCGGCGACCCGCACAGGCAGGCAAACCGACGCCTATGTCCACTTCGGCCATGGCGCAGCCCTACCTGCTCGGCGGAGGCGGTGGCGACGTCGGCACCCGGGCCTGGGGGGCTACCGAGTGCGGTTCCACTGAGGCCCGGCGCGGCCAGCGCGGACTCGGGGGCGGTGGCGGCACTGCCCTCGCCAAGCGCTGGGCCCGGGCCCCGGAAGGCCTCCTCGCTCTCCGACAGGCCCTTCTCCTGCAGCATCTCCTGCGGGCACAGCACACGAGAGTTACTCGCCCAGATCCGCACTGGCCAGAGGCCCTGCGGCCCTCCCAAGCGGAGCTGGGGGGTTCGTGCACGCGGGGTGTGGAGGCGCCCTGGGCACTTGGACCCCGCCCCCTTCTGAGGACCCTCGCCTCCTCCCTAGGAGTTCTGGACCTGGGAGGGTCTGCCTTGCCCCTGGGTGTGGGGCTGTGTGACGAGTGGGCCTGGGGGAAGGACCGCCCTCTCAGCACAGCCCCAGCAGTACCCCCTAGTCCCTCCCTCCTGCTGGGCTCCAGTGGCCTGGGTCTTCTTGGTCCCTCTGGGAAAACTAGGGTCCAGGCTCACTTTTGGCCTAGGGCAGCCAGGACCCCTCCTGGACTGAGACAGAGGAGAGGCAGTGGTGGAGGCAGGGCCTGGGCTTCTGCAGTTCCACACCTGCACAGGGGATGAGAGCTGGGTGGCCGTTCTGCCTCTGCTCACTCCATGCACTTAGATGATACTCAGGCAGACACTTCCTGAACCGAAGGGTTCGCTCCTACACATTCCCACTAGGGCGCACGCACCCTCACAGGAGGACACGGCACCTTCCTGCAAGCTCCTCTTCTCCTCACCTAGGGCCCCTGTGGTCCAGGCCGTGAGCTCTGCCAGGACCCTCCCCAGCCTGTCCACACATTCACACCCACTGGCTCACCCACTCATGCTTTAGTTCCAAAGCGCTCTGCTTGGGGCCAAAGGCCCCAGACCCTTCGTAGCTGAGGACCAGGCAAGTAGCATGGGTCCAGCTCACAGGCACAGCCTAGTTTTTGGCCCTACCTCTATCGCCTCAAGTGCCTGAGCCTAATTCCCCCCCACCCCCACCCGTGTAACTGTTCCCTGCCTGCAGCTGGTCCTGGAAAAGCAAAGGTGGTCCTTGCAAAGCCCAACTTGCAAAGACCAGCATCCCCGCAGGAGAGGTCCAGCTCCGTACTATCTCTGCTTCCCTTCCTACCTCCCTCTTCATCCACGGTCTGGATCTGGCCAAGTCCAGGTGGGGCTTTCTGTATGTCTGCCTGTCCGTTTTGTGGCCCAGTGTCTCTCCTTTCTTCTGCTTTCTTTCGGTTCTCCCCTGGATATTCCCAGCCTCCCCATCCTGGGTTTGGAGTTAGGCTCCCAGGGCCCGCAAAGTAAACAAGCCAAGTGCAACCAGGAGATAAAAAGGGGCCAGGGCCAGCTGGGGCTGGGAAAAGCCCATAAAGATAAGCCTGACAGCCCAGGGAGCCCTTGGCCACAGCCCGCTGGGAACAGGGTTCCTACGGGCCCAAGGCTGTCCCCAACACCTACCTTAGGCTACATACACTAAGCCTTGGAAATCCAGGAGCCCGCAAATGGGGGACGGGGGACGGAGGGCTGGGGGTGGTTACTGTGTACGGAGAGGGTAGTTGTGCCCCCAAAGAACCGGTTCCCGCCCGATCGGGCCCAGGCCGAGACGGGCTCCCGCGATCCGATCGGCCGCTCCTAGGCGCGGCGGGGACCTGGCTACCAGGTCCTCTGCCAGGCGCTCACCACAACCCGAGCCGCACAGGGGCGTCGGTCGGCTCGCACCCCACACTCTTAATCCCTCCCAGTGCAGAATACCACCACGGACACGGGTCCTTTGCGCTGCGCACTTGCGACAGAGTTTGCGCTGCGCTCTCCTTCCCTTCCTCGGGCTCGTCTCCTTTTCTCGGCCACGGAGCCACATTCTAACCTCGAGACAGCTAGGCTTCTCCGAAGCTCCCTGCCTGCCCGTGCCCGCTCCCCGCCAGCGGGGGTCCCTGATGTCCTCTCTGACCCCAGCTGCCTTGCGCTGGGACGCTGGCACCGCCGGGTCCTGCACCCCGCCGCGGTCGGAGGCCGGAGCTCTGCGCTGCGCCCTTCACGTCGGCCTTCCGCTGGCGCAGCCGTGGGCTCCGCTCCTACCATGCTAAGGTTTGTGGTTTTCGGCTGCCTCGTTTTTCCAAGGAGGACAATATTTTTCTTTTCACTTTTAAAGTACTAGTTATATTTCTCTTGCATTAGGAGAATTGTTACTATTTTGTACCAGTTTTAATAATTTAATTGCCCCTATTATCAGAGTACTATCAGTTCAGTAACGTGAAGTATATTTACTCTAGCACGTGAATTGTTAGTACGTTTTATCTTTAATAATGTGTGATTAAAGCACTGGTTAGATTCATATATCTTACAAATATATTGTCGTTGCTTTCCTATTACTGCTTCAGCATTCTATGGAACCCTGGCACACTACTAATCCTGTTGCCATATCTAGGTAATCAGATTCCAATAGGTAGCGTTAATCTATCCCTATTTTAATTTTACTCTGTAGCTCTAAAATGTTTCTGTTCCTAGCTCTTCATTCTCTTTAGACTTTGCCACAACTTTCAAGTAACTTGTTATTTATCATAACTTGTAATAGCATTGTTCTCAATATTCATGTTAACTTTGTCACATCCTTATATTTCATATTCTCTTACCATAATTTGTTTTATTAGGATTGCTCCTAATATTCTAGGCAATATTCTTCATCACATCGTTAGAATATCTTGTTACTTTGTCATTATTTGTAATGTTACGATCTTAATTCGCTCCTTATTTTTCATCACATCATTACTTCTTGTTACTTTGTCATAATTTGTAATATTACTGTAGTTCTTAGTACTCTGATTATTTTTCATCACACTGGTACAATACTTCTTATTGCTCAATCATTATTCATAATGTTGCTGTGACTATTAATACCTTGGTCATAAATTGTCATATTACACCAACAATTCTCATTATTGTATATTTATATTGCTATTGCTCTTAAGATTTTGTGATTTAATACTTCACTATGGTATCAATAACACATTATGTGATAGTATTTTATCAATACTAATAGTATTTCCCTTAATAGTATTTTTCATTGTTCATCTTTTCCTATAGTTTGTTTCTTACAGTTGCCTACAGTTTAGTACTTTGTTATATCATTATTATATGTTATATTATTGCTACTGATTTTAATACACTAATTCTTACATGGTTTTTTTAATCCTCTTAAATTATGATTGCTATTTTCTCTTAATTTTGAAAGTGACTATTAGTGCACTATTTTGAAGTGCAAGTGTTGTATCAGCAATGCTGTTTAGCCCTGTTTCTTTGGTAACTGCTCACATCCTGATAATTTTTGAGCATCTATCATTACTTATCCATAATGTTCCTTGATTTAATTTTAACGAGTCCGTTGTATCTAAGACTCTAAAAGCTAGTGTTCTGATCGCTCACTTTCCTGCACCGATTTTACACTACCAGTGACCGGCCCTCTTCCTTTTCTTATTCGGTAAATACCAATTTCAAGGCCACCGCTCCCCCTGTCGCAACTTAACCTTGTTTCTAGGGCGCTGGCTCTATCCTGTCTGTGCTCCCCAGTCCCTAGACCCAATCGGTCCCCTTGCTCTAAAAGGAGGACTCACGCCTCGGCCGCTGGGATCACACTCGACCTGAGGGCTCTCGCGCCCTCCTGCAGCCTTGACCGCCCTGAGGTTCTCACCCCGGTCGCCTTACCCGCTCCTTTCCGGCTCTCCTTCTTCGACCCTGCAACCTCAGCCCCAGCTCCGGGTGGCCCCGGCCCGCACGCCCGGTTCACCCCACCCGATTGAATCAGCACTCACCCTAACTGCGCTGCCGCATGCGGAGGCGCCTGCGGCCCGAAGTCCAGGGCAGGCTCCGGGCAGCGCGGGCTCCGACTCCCGGCCGCAGGTCAGGGTCTCGCTGCCCGCTGCGCCCTCGGGGCCGGACGCATCCCGGCTACAGAGCGGGCCCTTGATCTCCGAGACTGCACTTTGGGGCCTCGGCTCTCTCCTCCGCCCCCTCCCGCTCTGACGTCGCCGCTGTCAATCAGCCCGCGCCCGCCACCCCCCGGGGAGGGGGCTCCTGGGTCGCCCGGCTCTGCGGCTCCCCGGACCCCAAACCCCGAGCGGCCGCCAGCTCATCCGCCGCGCGGCCCGGTACCCTCCCCGCGGGCCTGGGACTCCGCCGACCGGGTAGGGCCCCGGCCCCGCATGGTTTAGATTAGAGGGGAGGCGAGGGCGTGCGGCCGGCTGCCACCCGGGGGTGGATGGCGAGAACGGCCGCCCGGCGCCTCCCCAGCCAGCCCGACCCGCCGCGGCCCACTCCCGGGCAGCCGCCCACGAGTCCCACCGCTCTCCAAACGCTCCCTGCTCCAAGCATCGTGGATTCTGCCCCATTTCCCGGGGGCGCCGCCGCACTAGCGCCTCGCAGTCCCAGACGCCCTTGATCCACCATGCCCACCCCAGTCCTCACACCTGCGGGCTCCGGACACTGGCACGGCCCCTCTGTCTGCTGCCCCTTCTCTTCCCGGCCCAGGGCCGTGGCGCCCGACCCAGCCTGGCGAGCCCTGGAGCCAGCGGGCCGAGGTCACGGAGGAGGGCAGGGAGGAGGCCCGGTGACCGGCCCTGGAGCGCCGGCGCCGGCGAGGTGCTGGGCCAGCCTCCGAGTCGGGGCCCAGGCCCGGCTTGAAAGTGCCAGGCTTGGCGGAGCCTCTTGGGGAAACTGCAGCAAGGGCCAGGACTCCACCAGCGGGTCCCTGATCCTGCGGTGCTGAAGACAAGCCCAAGGCCTGGTACTGCAGTCTAAGAAGCAGCGACAGGGAAGAGCCCTGCTCTGAGACGGCGGCCTCCGATCCGCACAAAAGGAGTCCAGCTCAGCCGCCTGGACCTCCGAGCCCCAGCCTGCTGCCCTCTGGGCCCCCGTTCTTCTACCCATTTCTTTCATCTGTCTGTACCACCCCACAGCCCCCTGAGGTTCCACAGGCAGACAGACCCATGGCGACCTCAGCTCATGGTGAGCCTCGCAGGCTGTCACATGCGCTGGACATTGAGGCAATGATAAGTACACCTGCCCACCTATCCTCAAGGCCCGGGAATCAACCAGGATTCCTAGATTGTCCCTCAGTTCTCATTGTGCTACATCCCGCTCTCCACTGGGGTCCCCAACCTCCCCAACCAGCCACTTCTTTTCCAGAGTCTGACCTCAAAATCATATTGAAGGTAAGGGCACAGGTCTGTGCCTTTTCTAACACTAGGAACTAGACAGCCAGCATCCATGCCTTTCCCTCCCTGGTCTGCACTCAAAGAGGAAGCAAAACGCCAGCTTCTGCTCTCAGGAGCCTGGGATCCAGCCCACGGCTCCAGAATCCCTATCACCCCCAGCACCACCAGATCCCTTGACCCCATCTTCCCTCCCATGACTCCACTCGCTCCTAGAGTCCCCTAAGAGGAGTGGAGAGGCTTAATTCTGCCCCAATCCTGCCTCCTCCTGGAATGGAGAAAGGATGCCCTGGTGTTTCAGGAGATGTCTTGGGAGTCACATATCCCCTGTCAGGGAGAACTGGATGACAGGCCTCAGCTTCTGCTCCCATGCCCCCTTCTGTGCCCTTCTTCAACAGCCTGTAGGGCAATCCCTTGAAACTGAATAGTGGACAGGCCCAGCAACCATTGAGAACGGTGAGCAGGGAGGGTAGTGAATCGCCAGATATTGGGGGAAGACTAGAGTTAGGCCAGACCCTGGAAAGATTTGTTGACAGTCGCTGGAGGAAGTTCATAATGAGACCGTGTAGTGTGTAGCGCTAAAAACAAAACAAAATACAACTAGACCAGAGCCTTCCTATAAGTGCAAGGATATCTGGAGACAGATAGGAGACAGTTTAGCCCACTATCAGGGTTGGGGATTTAGCTCAGTGGTAGAGTGCTTGCCTAGCAAATGCAAGGCCCTGAGTTCCATCCCCAGCACCCCCAGCCCTCAAATCACTATCACCTGGCTCATCACGATGTGGAGAAATGAGATCTGGAAGGGGCAGGCAAGGTTTTGGCAGTGAAAAGGAAGTGGCAAAGCAGCCAACAAGTAAGACAGAGGCACCGGTGTCACACGTTCTCCATTACAAGAAGGGAATACCCGTCTCGTTAATTCTGACATACATTTTTCACATTTTGACACCTCTGAAATAAATATGCATCTTATAACCAATGGTGTGCCAGTTTAATTAGCAGTGTTTTCTTCTTAGTGGTACATAAAGTAACAGAGTAGCTTATAATTGGTGAAATATATTTCTGATACATGGACTGTTTAGAAAAGGAAACTGCTTTGAGGAGTTCAAAGTACAACACCACCCCCCCAACCAGCTAAACAAATAATGCAATAACCAAGCATCTACCACCCTGACTTCGGTTGCCCTAGGGGAAAGTCCTCAGGTTTGGTGTTAGATCGACCTTGGTTTTGAAAACAGACTTTGAATCCTGGATCACTGTTTAGCAGCTGTATGACCTTAGGCAAGTCCTTTAACACCTACATCAGATGGGGATAATCACACCGACCCACTCTCCTACTGAGAGGATTGGGTAGATAAATGCATGTAAATGCCTGGCTTGTGATGGGTGGTTAATGAAGGTATTAACTACCCCAAGTATTTGTAAATTAATTTGATTCCCCTCCCTCTCCCAAAAAGGCTTGAGGTGCTTCATAACCAAAATAAACTAGTTTAAAAAAAAAAAAAGAAGAAAAAGGAAAGACAAATTAGGTCCAGGGCAAAGAGGGAAAAAGCATATATGCTATCGCTAAGTGCCAACGACACTGCTATAATTGAGAGCAAATCTGGCCTACCGGCAGCAGGGGAAATGGTGTTTCTCCATTTCGGAAATGTGGAAGCAGTAATTCTTTGGCCCTCAATTTTCAAAGTTGTGTATATTTTTATTCTTGTATCTTACGTCCAGGGTTTTATCATTTACAAAGTGGTCTGGCAACTTCTATCTCATTTGATGCTGTATGAACTCTATTTTAGAATAGTATGGACTTATTCATCTAAAAAAATACTTATCAAATTGCTTATTATGTTCCAGCCACATAAATAAGAGGAGAGGCCAACTAACCATTCTATTAGTTACCAACTGGCTACTTGCGAATTCATAACAAATGACCTGCAAGCTGACTGACTGATCTCCTGAATAACGACTCCCAGAGGGACAGGGCTGCGGGACACCCAAGGAAGCCCAGGCAGCTCAGCGAGGCGGCTGCACAGAGCCCAGGGTGCGTGTGGCTGAGAATGTCCGCCTGAGCTGCCACCACAGCACGGTCAGAAGCAATTACAATTTTTAACAAAAGCTATTTGAATCATTTAATACATGCCGATGCCAAGCCCCAACCCAGATCGACTGAGTCAGAATCTCTGACAGCAGCGCCAAGGTGGAGACCAGTGCTCCGTGCCAAGCGTGGAAATCCTGCGCTCGGCCCTCCTGGTCTCACTACAGCGAGGGCTTCTCACGTGACGCAGTGCTGGCCAATGATACGTCCGTGGAAGGCTGGCGGGGAGGACCGCTGTGGGAAACGTTCTTGCTTTTTTGGTAAAAGGGAAGATGCAGTCTTCCCTTCTCCGGAGGGTGAAATCCTGGGAGTTTTTACCCTCTAGCAACCTTAAGGCAAGAAAGATGAAATCCAGTATGCTAAGGATATCGGAGCAGAAAGATAGAAAAAGCCAAGGTTCCTTGTGGCACCAGTGAGCTGGTTCCGGCTGCTTTTTGTAGTGTGAGAAAAATTAACCCGCTTCCTGTGCATCATTGTGAGTCTGGGTCTTTTGCTTACTGCAAAATACCCTCCTACGACATACACACAGTGTTAAGTGAGTTTATCACATATCTGAGGGTCTGTGTGCCCATCAGAGCCAGGAAACAAAACCCTCCCTGTCCTCTGCCAGCTATTTTATTCTGTATGTGCTACAGTCTAAAGCCTGACTTCCTTATTAAGCCCAGAAGGGAAAGGGAATTACCTATGCCCTGTGGCCTTACTGTCACCCGGTAGCCCCAGGTCTTGGTTCCAGACTCCCTAGTGCGCATCCCGTTGGGATTAGCCGGCTCAGGTGGCCGGGGCTGAGGCGAGCATGGGAATTCGAGCCACTCCCCGAGGCTGGGGCTGGAGCAAGGGGCGGCCGAAGGTGCAGCTGCTCCTGCAGGTGCTTCCCTCACACCACAGAGGAGGGCTGTGTCCCTGCCTCTCACCCCCCCCCGGGGGGCCTTCTTCCACCAGAGAGAACAGGAAACTTCCAGTTAGAAAGAACTGAGGACAAGGCGGGGGCTACCCAGCTGTCTGAGCGAAGCAGCTCAGCTGAGCCCTGTTGGGACTGAGGGCGCAGTGACTCCCCAACAGCACAGGGGGCTCCCTCCCGTAAGAGGAAGGACAGGATTCTCAAACTGGGTGTGTTTAGCCTGGGCTAGACAGCAATCCAGGTCTCCTCTTCCACAGTCCTCCCCGGGAGGTGGGACTCGGCTACATGCCCTTGAACTGCCCCTTCCTCCATTTCCTCCAGAAAGACACCTCTGAAATATATGCTTGTTGCACTGTCTGAGGAAGGTATACCTAATAGAGTTAGTTTAGGCGAAAACAAACAAAAGCCCTAGCGGTGGCACACACCTGTAATCCCAACATTGAGGGAGGCTGAGGCAGGAGGATCACAAGTTTGAGTCATGCCTGGGTAACCTAAGAGACCCTGTCTTAAAGAATGAATGAACGAATGAACAAATAAGGCTGGGGCTGTAGCTTAGTGGTAGAGTGTCCCCAGGTTCCATCCCCAGTACAGGAAAAAAAAAAATCCTAAATGAGAGAAATTACTTAATTACTCATCTCTTTCTCGTTTTTTCTTCCAGCCATTCCTCCTCACCACGAATAACCCAAAATTGGCTTTTAATTTGGCCCCTCAAGGATATTCCTGAATGAGGGACCAAAACAAATTAGAATTCAAGAACAAGAGCCTGTGTGGGCTCTCAGAAAGTCCTTGGGCTCAAAATCTTGAAATTAAATCAGATCTCAGAGCCAGGCATGGTGGTGTCCACCGGCTGTCCCGGCCTTGAAAGGCGAAGACGGGAGGACTGCTTGAGCTTGCGAGTTCAAGGCAACCCTGGGCCACACAGCAAGACTTCATCTCAAAAAAAGAACAAAACCAAAAAACCCGAATTCGGGTGTTTACAGAGAGACTTTAGATCAGTTTTAAACCTGTTTCCTTATCTGTCAAATGAATTTAATCATGATAGCCACCTCACAGGGTGGCACTATTTATGTCACTTCATCAAGTGACATAAATAGAAGCACTTTAGAGGCTCACAAATAGCTATCATTTATTGAGCAACTACAATGTACCTGCAGGATACTAAGAACTTTATTGCTTTATCTCAGTTCAACTTCATCACCCTATCAGGTGGGTATTATACACCAAATTTACAGATAAAGAAACGAGGTAAGATAACTTGCCAAAGGTCATACAACCTGGAAATGAATTCAGGAACTTCAGCATCCATACTTTTAAATACACTGCCATATGGTCACTTAACCTAAGTGGATTTTATTTATTAAACAGAGACCACTCAAGAGGGTGAGACACAAGGATCATTAGTTAGTTCAAGGCCAGCTGAGGAACATGGCAAGAGTCTGTCTAAATAAATAAACAAAGCCAGGTGTGGTGGTGTGTAGCACTTGGGGAGGCTGAAGTCGGAGGATCACAAGTTTAAGCCCAGCCTGAGCAACTTAGCAACTTAGTGAGAACTTGTCTCAAAATTAAAAACACCTGGAGGTAGCTCAGTGCAAAAGCCCTGGGTTCAATTCCCAGTACCAAAGAAAAGAATGCTCAACAGATAGGTAAGTAGATAACATTCCTCCTTCACACTGTTGTTTTAAGAGTAACAGAGGGCCTTATAAGGCACAGTGGCACCTGCCTTTAGTCCCTGCTACTCAGGAAGCAGAGGCAGGAGGATCACTTGAACCTATGTTTTGGGTCCAGCCTGGGCAGCATACTGAGGCCATATCTCTTGAAAAGAGAAAAGGCAACGCAGTGCCTGACACATAGTAATGGTACAATACTAGTATTATTATTATAAATAGGACTTGCTCAAGGTCTCACAATAAGAAAAGAGGTCACTACAGCCCAAGATTTTAAATTTACTGACTACCTTTTTTAAGGACTGGGGATTTAACCCAGGGCATGGCACATGCTAAATTTTCTTCAATTTTTTAAAAATGAATACAAAATTAAATGTCCACCCAGAGACCAAAGATCATCTCTGTCTTCAGACTCCCAAAAGAGAGCCATCCCCAGCATCCTTCGTAGTCCCAAGAACCAAATGCTCTGTCTCCCGCTGAACCCCCCCACTCCTCCCGCTAGTCACCCATGTTCCATGGACTGCCGAAATGTTGTTGATAGAAGGGCAGCATTGTGCACACGTTCTATTGCAAGCATTTCATGTGCGGCGATGGTACTGATGGCCTTGTCTAGCTGGGAACCCAGCCTTGGCCAAAAAAGGTCAATTCCTGACTATGCTCCACTGCCCCCTCCTTCAAACATCCCCAGCAGCCTTGAGCTCCACTCACCTGGAGTAGCTTTCTTTGCTTCATTCATGCTTGTTGCAATCTCTGACACTAAGGGGCAGGAAGTGTAGAATACACAAGAGAAGGAAGTTTTACGTGGGAACCAGTGGGAAGTTCTGGAAGAAATGAGAAAAAAGGATCTTGCTCAGTGCTCAGTGACCAAAACCTTTCTGTAGTAGATTTCACGATGGGAAGATGCTGAATTGAAGGCCTAGGGGAAACTGTCCTTGCTTCCAAGATCCATAAACTTCCTCCACCTGGGTAATGTTTGAATAGTGCCTCCCAACATCTAGCTTCAACCCCTCTTGCTTCATCTAGTCCTCTCTCTGAGCAATCAGAGCTTGTTACAGTTCCGTTAACTTCTCAGACCTCCACAGTAAGAGTTTCCATTCCCTAATTCAGTCCCCAACCCTGGGTGGATGGAGGTGTCCAAGAATTGCTACACCCAGGAGCTTGGCCAACTCTGGCACCGCAAGGGGTGCAGACCCAAGTCTGTGCGTTCCCGGTAGGCAGGCCTGGGGCTGCGGCTTCTCCAAGGAGAGTCAACAGGCCCTAGAAGGGGTGAACAGGAAGGGGTCCCTGGCCCAATGCCACCTCCCTGTATATTCTGAGGTTTCTTCTTTGAACACGTCCCTGTATTTATTGGGCCCCATTTAAACTCTGCCACGTCCTGGAGCCATTTATTTGGGAACCGTCAGCTTGCGCTGGCATTAACCTCACAATCCTGTTGATTTCCTTCAAGCTAGTTGGAGGTTTTCCTGTCTTTTTTCCCGGGCCAGTACAGACTGATTCTCGACGCAGTTCTGTTCCTTGCTCCCACCCTGGCCTTTCCCAGCCAGCAGAAGACGGATTCGTAAGGGGTCCTTGGTTGGTTAAGTGCGAGGTAAGATGGCTGAGCTCCAGCCGCACCACCAGGAGCTCCCTGAGTGGCTACTGGAGCTGTCCTTCCGTTCAAAGGGGCTGCACTTCACCAATCATAGCTCTGTTCGGCCTGGAACCCCGCCCCTCCCCGCCATCTTGGACTCGGAGGGGGCGAGACGCGCAGTCTCTGAGGGCGAAAGGGCGAGGGTGGGGCGAGGCCACGTGGCCACCAGGCAGCGCTTTCCCGCCACCTGCGCCTGGTCGCCTGGCCCCTGTCGAGCTGCAGCTGCAGCTTCCAGACGCCACCCCTGCCCGTCGCCAGGGGATTAGTGTCCGTCTGTCGGTTGGGACAGCCTCGGTGGGGGTCGTCAGGCCCAGACCAGGGCCACCACTACATCCTTCCCCAGGACTGCCTCCCTCCGAGACCATCGTGGGCAGGGGGATAGTTTTGGGGGGCCTGACTGTCTGGGGTGCTGATCTCTCCCAGAGCTGAGGCATGGGGTGACCAGAATCCCCCTCCCTGGCAAGCGTGAACCACATGTGCTGGGAAGTTCATTTCCCCTTGTTTTGCAGAACGAGCTCTAGGATTGACCCCGGGAGTGACCCCAGTGTCAGGAGGCATTAATGATCTCCATACGGGCAATAAACAGGCAGACGCTGGCTTGGTGCGGAGGTGCCCTGGAATGGGGCCGCCTTATTAGCCCCGCATTCGCTCATGGGTAGAGGTTTAATTAGCTCGGCTTCCCCTCCCCCAAGAGTCCTTGAGCTCCAGGGAACATGGTTAGAGACACCAGAGGCTTCTGGCCGGTTCCTCTGCTCTTTCTGGGCTTCCTCAAAGAGCAGCCTTTTCAGAGATCAGTTTAGCCATTTGCCCACCTCCAGCAAGACCTCTAATTCCATCCTGATAAAGTCTACTTTGTTTTTAAAGCCTCTGAAGGTCAAGACCAGTAGCATTCTGAGTCAGCTCACGTTTTTGTCTCTCAGACCCAGGAACAAGATGATCTTCCTCTTAAATTAAATCCCTCCTGACTATTCAAGTTTGAGCTGGTGGAGCCCTATTTTCCCCCAAAGAACAAAGGAAAATAACTGGTTACCACCATGTACCCTCAAACAGACTTCGGCAACCACCTAGATTATTACAAAGCACAATCTGATTTATCACAGCTCTTTCTTCAAATCCATTTCCATTCAGAAAGTTACTTGTTTTTAAACATGTGACTTTACCCTCTTTGGTTAAGTTTCCTTATCTCTATGGTTCATTTAGGAGTAGCCAAACACTACTGTTAGGTACTGTGCTAAGCACTAGGGGAGTGGAGCTTCGGAAAAATCAGGCCCTACTTTAGGAGAGTTCCCAGGCTAGAGTAGGAGACAGACTTGTAAACAAGTGCAGTAATAAAACATGCTCCAGGCTACAATCTAAGCCCATACTGAGTGTGACAAAAGTGCAAAAGAGGGTTTAACCAACTTATATTGGCTTGTAGAGGAAGGTTCTGTGAGAGATGTTGTCTGAGTCCATCTTTGAAAGATGAATATGCACAGGATCCCACAAGACAGAAACTGGGAAGGGCCTCTGTTACGGTTTATATCTAGATGTCCCCCAAGAGCCTCGTGTACTCTTATGCAGGGCTTTAGGAAGGTGATTGGATCATGGGAGCTTATAGCTGACTTGCTGTTAGGAGGTGGGGGTTGGTTGGAAGAGGGGAGTCTCTGGGGGTGTGATCTGGAAGGTTTTATCTCCCTCCCTGGCTCCTTCCTCTCTCTGCTTCCTGTCTGCAATGCCTAAGCAGTTCTCCTCTGCCTTGCACTTCTGTCCTGCCTTGGAGCCAGCCGACTATGGGCTGAAAATGAGCCAACATAAACCCTTCCTCCTTTAAGTTGTGGGTTTCCAGTAGTGTGTCTCAGCCATGAAGAAAGTGATTAAGACAGCCTCCCAGGAGAAAGGAAGAATGTGTAGAGAAGCATATTGAAGAGCAGTAACACTGGAGTGGTAGAAAATGAAGCCCTGTAGAAAGGTAAAGTTTGGAAGGGTCTTGAAAACCATATCAAGAACTTTAAGGGCAATGGGGAGTCATAAGCGGGTTTTAGCCAGGGACAGGAGGTTTGGACTGACGAGGTCTGTATTTTAAAAGATAACTGGTGGAACGATTGGTATATTTGTGGGTGGAGACTGGCAGGAAGGAATTATGAGGGCAGAGAAATTACCCAAAAGATATTCAGGACAAGTAGAGTATGGAAAAGGCAGGAGTTAATGATGTTTTGAGACAGGAGCATGCTGGATATCTGTAATTTTGTGCACCCAGAGTCCATTTCCCCTTTTCAGTTTCAGAATCCCAGTTTGGTTTTAGAGGAAAGGGTCATTCCCAGTGAGTACAATTTGGTGGGACCATATGATTGTTAACCTTGAATGTCAACTTGATAGGATCAGAAAAAAGCCTAGCAAATTAGTAAAGAACTCTCCTGGGTGTGTCTGTGAGGGTGTTTCCAGAGATGACTGGCATACAGGACAGCAAATTGATGGGGAGACCCACCCTGAATGTGCGTGGCACCCTCCCACAGGGTGGGTGCCTGGATGGAACAAAAATGGAAGGAGGAAGCCAGTAGGCACATGGCGTCACTCTGCTTCTGGCTGCCATGAGTTGGCTGACTTTCTTCTGCCATGCCCTTCTGCACTGGAGCCAGCCAGCCATGGACTGGAACCTCTGAAAACATGAGGCAAGATCAACCTTTCTTCCTTTAAGTTATTATTCTTGGGTGTATTGTCACAGCAACAAAACGTTGACTAACAGAGTGTCACTGAAGGAATTCTGCCCATGCCCAATGACGGCTGTGTGGCCCTAGTTAGCCTATTCAGATGTTCTCTTCCTAGAATTCTAATCTGTAGCAGAAAGAAGGAAGGAACAGAAGCTGACTCATCCTCAGCTTCCTTTCCTGTACACTACATGGTAGGTAGCCCTGCTGGGAAAACTGGATATCCTCAGGAAAAAAGAATGATACTGAGCCACATGTGAGCGGTACACCCCTATAACCCCAGCTGCTTGGGAGGCTGATGCAATCTGAGTCCAGCTTGATTAATTTAGCAAAAATTTATCTCAAAATAAAATTTTTAAAAAGAGATGTGGGTTAGTGGTAGAGCATTGCCTGGCATGCAGGAGGTCCTGGGTTCAATCCCCAGTATGAAAAAAAGAAAAGCAAATTGGACCCTTACACCATATACAAAAATTAACTCAAAATGGATTAGACACTAAAAGCAAAAACAAATGGGACTCCATCGAACTAAAAGGCTTCTGCACAGCAGAAGAAACAGTCAACTAAATGAAAAGACAACCTATAGAATGGGAGAGAATATTTGCAATTTATTTATCTGATAAGGGGTTAATATCCAAAATACGTAATGTAGTCACACAATTCAATAACAGAAAGCAACCTGACCTTTTAAATAGGCAAATTAATAGATATCCTCCCAAAAAATACAGTGGAGAAGGTGCTCAACATCAATAATCATCAGAGAAATAAAAATCAAAATCACAATGAAATTATCATCTCACACCTGTGTGGATGACTACATTTTTTTTTTAAAGGTAAGAATTGCTGGTGTGAGTATGGAGAAAATGGAATTTTGGACATTTGAGAATGTAAATTGGTGTAGCAATTGTGAAAAATAGTATGGAGGTTACATAAAAAATTAAAAATGGGACTATAGTAGGAGCCAGAAACCCCACTTCTGGGTATTTTTCCAAAGGAACTGAAATCAGGATATTGAAGAGATATTTGCTGCTACAGTCTGCATGTTCCCCCCAGATTCATGCATTGAAACTGAATCCCCATGGTGGTAGTATTAGGAAATGGAGTCTTTGGGGAGGTGATTATATCATGAGAGTTCTGTCCTTATGAATGGATTAGTCCCCTATAAAAGGGCTGGAGGGAACTAGCTTAAGCCTTTTTTTTTTCCCTCTTCTGCTCTTCTATCACATGAGGACAGAGTGTCCCCTTCTTGCCCTCTGTCCCGTCTATCATGTGAAGACACCTGGCTGTCACCATCTATGAGGAACAGTCCTTCGCCTGACACTGAACCTGCTAAACCTTGATCCTGGACTTCCCAGTCTCCAGAACTGTGAAAAAATAAATTTATGTTCTTTATAAATTACTCAGTTTTCAGTATTTCAGTTTCAGAGCAGAAACATACTAAAATACCTGTACCCCGATGTTCGCTGAAGCATTATTCACAATAGCAAAGATACAGGAACACCTGAATGTCCATCAATAGATGAATGGGTAAAGAAGATGTGATTTTGTGTGTGTGTGCATGTGTGCGCATGTGCACGCACACATGCATGCAGTGAAATACTATTTAGCCTTAAAAAGGAGGAAACTCCACCATTTGCAACAACATGGATAGACCTGGAAGACATAATGTACATGAAATAAACCAGACCCAGAAAGATACTCTGTGATCTCATTTACATGTAAAATCTAAACTACTCACACTCATACAAGCAGAGAGGAGAATGGTGGTTGCCAGGATTATATATATATAATCATTGAGTAAAATACCTTTAGTATATTCAATTTGAAAAGAATAGGCTAGGCATGGTTGTGCACACTTGTAATCCCAGCTATTCAGGAGACTGAGGCAGGAGGATTCCAAGTTCTAGGCCAGCCTGGGCAACATAGCAGAACTCTGTCTCAAAATAACATTTTTAAAAGGGGGCCAGACATATAGCTCCGCATCTCCTGGGTTCAATCTCCAGTAACTAACTAACTACATACAGACACACATACATAAACTTTTACTCTCTCTAGACCCAGCTGAGCAGGAGGCGCCATCATTGAAGTTGCCATCTACCACAAGGACCAGAAGGTTTGGCACAAGGAGCCCGAGAGCCAGCACATCTCCCTCAAATTGCTGATCAAGCTGTACAGGTTTCTGGCCAGACAAACCAACTGTGCCTTCAACCGTGTTATACTGAAGAGGTTACTTACGAGTTGCACCAGCCAGCGGTGTCCGTTCCTTTCCCTGATGGTGCAGAAGACAAACTTCCTGGCCAGGAGACAGCCAGGCTGGGGTCCTGCGGACCAGACAGTTCGGGCGGTACCACCCGCAGGAGTGTGCTGCATGTGAGCCCTCAGCTCACCCTCCAGGCCGGCAAGATCCTCACCGTGGGCCGGCCGTGGAGTCCTCCAGGGCTGCAGAACCGTCCTGCTTTCTGGACCCCACAGCACCACCCCGACCCTACGTGCGTCACCAGCTGGAAGTTGGAGTGCACCGGACACCACAGCCCAACGGTGGCTACAGAAACTAACCCTGGATTTTACCCTGATATTAAAAGATTTTAGATGCTGGAAAAATAGTTAAAACAAACTTGTAATTTTAGAATAAATTTGTAGGAAATTTTCAAAGGTTGCACATGTTTGTATACTAACATCCTGTTTCTCCTTTCATCAATATCTTACATTAACGCATGTTATCAGACTGAAGTTTTTACTTTTTTCAGAGTGCCTTCGTTTTTGCCAAGGGCCCTTCTTTGTCGCTCCAGGACCCACCCAAGATACCACACTCCTGAAGTCAGCATGTACCCTGGTTCTCAGATGTGCCCTGGTTTCCACGACCTGGACAGCTGTAAGGAGGGCTGGCCAGGCGTTTCGTCTGTCGCTTGGGGTTGGCTTGATGGTTTTCTTGTGATTAGACTTGGTATACGGGCTCAGAGAGGAAGGCCACAGAAATGAAGCGTCTCTCTCATCACATCCCATCAAAGGTCTGAGGTTAACCTTGATCACCTGACTGAGGTCGCGGTTGCCAGGTTTCCTCCCTCCCACTTCTTTCAGCTCTATAGTAGCTGGAAGGAAATCACTCTACACAGCCCACATTGTGGGGGAGGGGGGTTTGCTTTCCTCCTGAGAATGGTCTCTATGTAAATATTTGGGATTCTTACTCACAGATTTGTCTGTTTTCCCCCATTGATTAGTGCATGTGTTTTGCCATTTATTTGTATCAGTATAACCTCGTGCGTGTTTATTTTATATTTTGCATTATAAGCCAATATTATGTTATTTTCTTGATCAGATTGTTCCAGCTTTGGTTTTTAAGAGCTCTTTCACCCAGCCTCTGTCACTTTGACATAGTAGTATCATCCACCTTCTACAGAAAGAAGCAAAACTGAAGTAGAGAGAAATTGAATAACAACCCAAAGGTTGCACATTTCTAGCAAATGGGGTCTCTCTTCAACTTCTGGGCAGCAAATGGACCACTACACTCTGCTACCTCCTCTTTAAAAAACCCTCACACACATAGCACATGCACGCACACGCACACACACACACACATACACGCATACACACAGAAGAGCATAGCTGAAGATCACAGATTAAAACAAATTAGAAAGGTTCTGAACTCCTTAAAGTCTTAGAAGTTCGTATAGATCTAGTTTGTCCCACAAATCCTTGTTTGATATTTTATTTGTTCCAATAAATCCTTTATTGTTGGACATTTTGGTTATTTCAGATTTTTGGTAATTTATATAATACAGAGAAGAGATGATTAGCTACAAAAAATTAGAAAATAAGAAGTATATTTAAAACACATTGGAAAGATGGGCAGAAATGCTTAAAGGCATCTAAGGTGGCAAAACCACTAGCAAACTAAAAATCCGAACACTTTCAAAACAGCAGCTGCAATACTAGCTTCATCTCTGCACAAGGCCATGCTGTTGGCGGACCTGCTCGTGGCCAGGTGTGGGGCCCACATGCTCCAACCCCTGTCCCTGCTCCTACCTCCACAGCACAGGTAACCCTTCTCCTGCTTCCTCTGTCTGGGACCCACAAAAAAAGCAGCATCCTCAAGTCCAAGTCTGGTGCCCAGCACCACTCTGCCAGTCACCCTGTTGTGTGCAGGTCCCTAGAACTAGAGAGCGTGTGTTCCACAGATGACACACTCTATTCTCGAGGCGTGGAGTCCCTGTCCTCCCACCTGGGAGTCTCCTGTGTCCGCACACACAGTTGCACTCCATCGGTTCTTGCTGCCTGACCTTTGTGCTTTCTGCCCCTCATCCCAACCTCCATCTCCCCTGACCCCCACAACAACCTGTGAAGGGAGCAAGGAACCTGTGCAGAGGGAGAGACCGAGGTACAGAGGCTAAACAACCAAGTTAGAAGCAGAGACAGCCTCTCCCTCTAAACCCAGCACTTCTTCCTACGTGCGGGCTGCATCTGGTCCTTGTTCTGGTCTCCTCCACAGAGATACTCATTTGAGACCTTGCCAGCCTCTCCAGGCTTGAGCTGGCACCTGCGGCTCCTCTTGAAAGGCCGCTGCTGACAAAGAAGGCCGCGTGAGAGAACCGGGAGGACCCGAGCTTCCCCCCTCTGATAGCAACATCACAGTCAGGACCAGAGTAAGTATGAGGACAAAGTAATGTCGGGACTGACATCCTGGGCCCACAGTTGTGGCTCCAGAGAGCCAAGAGCTAGGTTGCTCCAGCTTGACACCTTGGCAGTTTGGGGGCGATAATTCTGTGTGGTTGGGGGGCCATCCTGTGCCTTGTGGGATGTTCAGCGGCATCCCTGGCCCTCTACCCTCTGGATGCCACAAACAGTTCCTGTTCCAATTTGTGAAAACCAAAAACATCTCCGAACGTTGCCAATTGTCATGTAGGGGCCAAAATCACCCCCGTTAGAACCATTGCTCTGGATTTGCCAAAACAGAGTCTGCCTGCCTGTATTTTTGGAAATACAGTCTATGCAATGTGCACTGCGATTTGACTTGTACAGAGGTGTCCGTTGGTATCGACAGGAATTGGTTCCAGGACCCCCAAGGATACCAAAATCTACAGAAGCTCGAGTCCCTTACATAGAATGGTGTAGTGTTTGCACGTAACCTATACATATTCTCTCGTATACTTCAATCATCTCTAGAGTTCTTATACTACCTAACACAATATCTTGTGCAAACAGTTGTTACACTCTACTGTTTAGGGAATAACAACAAGGGAGATAAAGTCTACCTATTTAATACAGATTCAATTTTTTCCAAATATTTTAAATTTGCTGCTGGTTGAATCCATGGGTGAGCAACCCACAGATACAAAGAACCCACTATACCTGTCGAAGACTTTTTCACATGGATCAATTCACGAATTGTTTATCAGGCATGAAGTCCTGATTAAAATACAATCGTCTAAGAGGAAGGAAAGCCACAAAGGCCTGAACTTTTGTCCTCTGCCAAAGCCTGGCGGAAGCCAAAGGCTTCCTCAACCCACCTTAGGAAGTGGTCTAGCTGCTGTCATTGAGGCGCCAGGTGATCTCCAGCTGAGACACAGCCCCCTCGCCCTCAGCCCACAACTTCCTGGTGCCTGGGTTTGCCTATGAAAACAAAATGGCTGCCTGCAGAGTAGCGGGTGCCATGTTGACCACATCTCCCCGGTTCCCCAGTGAGCAGAAGACGGAATTTCCCCACCTGCCCACCATTATGGTCCCATTCTCTGCATGAGGAAAATGTTTACTAGGGTTTCAAGAGTTTCAGGCCAGAGGAGCTAAAACACAGGCAACTCAGAGGATTCGTACCTGTGCCCAAATTACAGAACCACTTAATAATACTTTGAGAGATAATGGGATGGAGAAAGAGGGAGCTGTTTTCTCTTTCTCTCAGGATGAACTCAAGGTCGGAAGCTTCTCCTAAGGGGGAGAGATTTAACTAGAGTGGACAACTTCTCCTGGTAGACAGCAACAGAGAGGAAGGCATTGGTGGAGGCTTACTGGCCTGAGCTGGTGGTGGAAGGATGACACGTCACACTCTCTTCTAGTGCAGAGTCCTCTCTTTGGCTTCGGACAGCGATTCTCACCCAGCCAAACACGTCCCGACTCAGTAGGTCCAGGAAGAGCCCAGGTGTTTTCAATACTTTTAACAAGCATCTTGGGCAAGTTGGGAAACACTGAGGAGGCAAATTCATACTGTTTGTTCCTGGCCTAACCTTTTCATCCCAGCTCCCTCTTGCTTCGAGAATTTGGCAGATTCTCCTACAACCTTCACCCTCCTGAGGATCCATCTGCATTAATACCCCACCTCCAGTGCTAACCACATGTTCCAAATTGGTGCTCAATCCATATTTATCGACAAAGAAGCAACCTCTGATCTTTTTCCTGCCAGTGTGGACTAATTTGTAGGTTCTAGAATTACATGTAAACAGAACCATACAGTATGTATTCTTCTGTCTGGCTTCTCTCGGTCGACACAATGATTTTGAGATTCATTTATACCCTTACATAGATCGGCCCCCGTCTTACCCCTGAGTAGTATTCCACTATAAGGATATACCATCCCATTTGTTTGTTCACTCGCCTGTTGGTGGGCATTTGGATAATTTCCAGTTTTGTGCCATTGTGAAGAAAGCTTCTATACACATTTGTGTACAAGTCTTTCTGTGGACATATGTTTTCA